>JBCJKH010026184.1:0-14699 GCA_039877255.1 Loriculus beryllinus
GTCATCGGCAAACTTGCTGAGGGCGCACTCAATCCCACTGTCCATGTCAGTGACAAAGATGTTAAACAAGACCGGTCTCATTCCAGAATAAAGGATTCCATCTTTCCAGAATAAAGGATTCCAGAGAGAAAACTGTGCCTATGGTCTTTAGAGCTTTACAAACCTCAGCAAATAGAAAATCCCTGGATTCATGACTAAGTGACCTATTCAGAGGAAGGGTCACCATGATACAGAATCCAAGGACAAATACAGTAATAAAGAAACCCAACAGCTTTAAAGCAGGAAGGTGTTTTTTTTTTTTTCTTATATAAATAAATAAACAAATGAACAAACAAACAAACCAACCAGAAAGACAAACCACCACATCCTGCCTAAAAAAATCAACAAACAAAAAAAACAACATGACAAAAAAACCCCAACCAACAGAAACTTTCAAGTTCACTTTGCATTCTGGCCTAGATCTTATAATTTTCACAGGTACTGCATTGTCCAAAGGAATGTAACTGAGCATTAAGTTAACTAAGCTATGGGACAAGAGGAATGTAGCTATTGAGCAGTTTCTGTATAGACAGAAAAAAGTATTATTATCACAGATGGCTGAACAATTATTAGAATTTGGCAGGCATATTAAAAAGTAAGCATAGGATTTGCCTAACTCACTGGTCTGTCATGTCTGATTTATTGCCTCTGGCAATGGAAATTTCTTGATTCCTCAAAGCAAGAGTGCAAAATAAATTAATATGATGCACCTACACAAATCAGCAACATTGTACCCACTATTGTCCTCTTGGATGAGTGGTTTTATATAAGGAATGGGAATTTATTACTGCAATTTGAGCATGCTGTTATTACCAGGAGCCAAAATACCAGCAGATTACAGCTCCTTCTATTGCCTCCTCTGGGAGATCAGCAGGGCTGCTGCACAAATACAGAGCCAGCAGTAAAATGGGGATAATTTAGCTTTGAATATGAAACATGCAGGAAATATTTGTAAAGCTCTATGCTTGTTCTCTTGGTTGCATTTTTAAAGTAACTAGTTGGTTGTGGCAGATATATGTAGCTAAGTGCATCAGCCTATTTCCGCTAAACACTGAGGAGTGTGACTCCTGTAATTTTAGACAGAAGTGGCTAGTACAGTCACTTTATTCTTTCTTCCCACATAGCTGATCTCTTACAACTCTCCTTCATCACCACCATGAAGATGAAGCTTGGATCCAGGATCTTTCTTTGATAACCAGCACTGAAGCAGAAAGGAACATTTCATACCACAGAAAATCAGAGATACAGCATTAAAATGAAACTTAGAATTTAACATAATAGTGGTTAGAGTTGCAGCAATTTTGGAGCATATGGCTGATGGCAAGTAACTACATTACATGCAGTCACTGTGGTAATGAGTGATGGTTTTCTGCACTGAGGCTGTAAGCAGCAGAAAATCCTCTTACCCTGTGAACCAAGAAAACATGGCTCCTGTAGCAACTGCTGTTTATTGAGAAAAAAGAGAGTATGCCATTAGCTCTACTAAAACAGTTTGATTATGCTTTGGTGAGAATCAGAACAGTCTGGCTAAAGAGCTGCAAATGTGTAGGGCCAGTGCTCAATTGCATGCATGTAGAATGAGATTTATAAATGTCAACTGGTGACTATTACGCGCTGAAATCATAAAAGTGTCTGTTTCCAGGATCCACACAAATTTAATCTCCTAGCAACAGAAGTTTTCAGGATTAAAAAATAAATATTTCATTGGAGTATTGATTTTTTGAAGTTGCTGATGAGCTGATTTACCTGAAATGCTTATTATTTGAAATGTGGGAGTAAGCTTAGAACTTTTAGTCATTGTCAAAGTTACTGAATCTAGTTAAATTGCTGCCAGTAAATATTAAATGTGTAATTTCTTTACTTGTTTCTATGAGATCATTTTATTTGTTTCATACATCTATAAGTAAAAAAGTCAATGTGGTATTCATTAACATTTTGATTGTGTTTACTGCCTTATCACTAGAAATTTAATTTTCTGATTAAATTTAGAAATATTCTGATAATTTTTTAAGAAACCTAGTAGCAGCTTAGCTTGCCAATATTATATCAAGGTTAAAGATTCTAAACCATTTTTTAACAGCAAAGATTAATATATCCACTATTATATTTATTTATACATACAAATTTTTATACTTATATAAAATATTTTCACATATATATAATTTACATATTTTTGTACATAATTATATGGATTTTTTTAGTTTTAATAATAGCATATTCCCACTTTCAAGTAGATGTGACAAAAAGCAGTAGTCTGATACCCTGTAACCATATTGCATTTTGAAGTGGAAAAATCTCTTCTCTGAGAAGGCACATAAAATTTAAAAATAGAGTTGAATAGATACATTACTGAATGCTTTTCTCATCTTAGGCAAAGAATATTTGCTGATTATCAGCGTTTCTTGAAGCACTCATGGCACTAAAGAGCCAGTGCAGAAATCTTTCAGAAGTCTCTTAGAATCTTTGAGACTTAATCGAAGGTTTATCAAATGGTAGAGTCTTGGAAAGGAAATATGAGAGCCTTCCCAGCCATAACCACCATGTACCTGGCAGGACCAATAAAGAAAAACAGTATGCTGTTCTCCACTGTGACACTCCAACTCTCTGGCACTTCAGTCAGGCACATCATAAGACATATCACACACTGCATCACATCACATCACCACGGACAAACTCTACAAGGCAGACAGGCACAACTTAAGAGGATAACATGATCATTTATTGGCTAATATAAACAATAAATATCTAAGAATAATCAGCTACTAGGTTAAGAGTTAACATTGTCATCAATCAATAAAGGTGGAGAAAGGCTGATGTCAAGCATCAGCCAATTGCAAAAAGCAAGAGACATTACCGAATTCCTGTTTCCTTGCCTTATTAATTTCTATTTGGGACTTTTGCTCCATTTTTGGAGCACTACCTTCCAAAACTGTCATTAAGAGTTCGTTCTTGCATAGGCTGTTTGTACTGTATTTGCTTGTACAAAATCCAGTGTTTATACTTCATATTTTATCAAGGCCATTAGTCTTTTACAGCTATCACCCAGGCATGAAATAAGGTAAAAAAATGGATTTCAGTAGATGCAGTTATACCTTAAACAAAATGCAGATGAAAACAGTGTGATGTTTTCTATTGGTTTGAACAGCTTAAGATCAGACCTTCACCAATAGTTGTGTTTATATATAGTGACTTGTCTTAGTTTTGTTCTTCTGGAACTGAAAAGATTAAATTTAAGTAATTCTCATCCAAAACACACAACAATCTTGAATTTGAATTAAGTAAATACAATTAAATCACTTTTATCTGAATTAGGTCTACTAAGTCTTTGCTACCAGGTTTATCACAGGGAAAGTCATCTCAGCCTACACGTTTTAACTCAAACCAGGACAAGTGCAGTTTATTCATCTGTCCATTTTGACAAATAATTAGCTGACCATCAATGAATCATAGATTCAGGATTACTGGCAACACTTCAATAGATAAAACACAGTCCTAGACAATCAGGAAGTGTTAATAAATAACTACTTTTTTTTAACACCCTTAAATATTGAACATTCTTCAGTAACTAATCCCAAATATTCTACTCTCCCCTGCTCCCTCTCTGCCCATGTGTGTTGCAGATGCACCCACATCTATTTCTTGCATACAAAGTGGCCCCATAAACCCCAGTCCATGTCTCTGAAGACTGGATTCAGCTACTATTTTTACTAGTTACAGGGTATGGAAAGCTTTGATTTTAGATTCAGCCTACAATAAGATTAAATAAAATGACATATTTTCTCCAAAATGCAAAATATTTTTCCACAAGTATCAAGTGCATATACCCCAGACTGTCAACGCAATTTAAATATGTTTAAATTAAAGTTTTAATATATTTCAACGTCACTGTGCAAAAAGTGTCAGATAGTGTCTGTAGCAGTTTCTGAGAAGCAAACTGTTCACAAATACATGGAAATAGAGTAGATGTTGAAGAAAGGGTAAGAGATGTCCTGGTATTAAAATGAAAAATAAAAATGAAAAATGTTCTCCCCTTATGCGTGCTTTGACCTGCTTTATGCAGCCAAAATAAGCATAAAATCTTTTCTTGACATAAAAAAGTATCTTTTATTGAATTTATGCAACAATTATTTAGACTGAGTCATAAAGTAGGTGCTCATAGCAGGCTGAGAAAGCTTGTTTTTTCTTGAACTCTTGTGGAAATAACTTATAGAGTTGATTTCCACAGAAAATACATTGATTGCATGTGTTTCCAATATAGATAATAATATAGATTTATTTTTAGAAGCCTGAAATGATTTAGTTGAAAGACTTCTGTTACAGAACCAGCAACTCAAGCACAGGTTATAAAAATTAAAATCTTCAGGTGATTTTGGAGGGAGAAAAGAACAGAAGGCACAGGTAAAAGGCAGGAGGAAAAACAAAAAAAAAATGGAGGGGGGACACTTAATGGGACTTTACTATGTGCACTTTCAACTAAGCTCTAGTAAGGTATATGTTTCTAACAATTTGTGGTTACTCCGTTGTTGAAGCGGTGTTAAGAGTAAGACACTGAATCCTCTACTATTGATGCAGTTTTATATAAATATTTTTTTCATAAATAATATTTTGGCAATCTTTAAATTTTAAAATATGCACTTTCCTGTAGAAAATCTCATTTTTTCCATCTATAAAAGCTGCCTTATTTCAAATAGATGAGATCTGAAAAGTTACAATACCAAACTAAGACAGCTTTTCAGGTGTTGTGTATCAAAATACTACAATTTTGAGATTAGAAACATACCAGTGCTCTCCTGCGAATTCTCTTTTTTAGTTGGCATTAAGACAACTAGTTTTTACATTACAGGGCCACAGAAGAGTAAACTTTAGATGACAGATTTAGATTAAATATTAGGAAGAAATTGTTTACTGTGAAGACAGTGAGACACTGCCCAGAGTGGTTGTGGATGCCCCATTCCTAGCAGCATTCAAGCTAGTCACTTCTCTCACAACCTTTGTAAGTCTTCCCTCCCTCTCTAACTTACATCTCAACAATTATTTGCAATGCAACAATCAGGCAGTTTCCTTCTTCTCTTCCCCTTCACACCTTGAACCTTGACAGCTCCTGCCACCTTGGATTCTCTGCCACTGCTGAACCCAGGACACATCTAAATTCTTTTTACTATACTCTAGACAAGGCCTGCAAAGGCTGTAGTCTTGCATCAGGAAAAAGGAAATCACAGTCAATTGCCAGTCAAATCTTCCAGCTAATACACAGAAGAATTTTCAAGCAGAACATAGAGGTTCCACTGAATACTTTCCAGTCTTCTGTAATGGGAAATTGTAGATAGTAATTAGAAACATAGTAACATAGAATAATTTAGGTTGAAAAACAGCATCTTTCGAGTTATTTTAGATGTCTGTCATATCACCCTCAGGCATTTCTTTCTCAGGTTGACGGGTTGTAATAAGTATGTGATCAGTAAACTACTCTGTGTTTTCAATAATAATTCCTACTACTCTTTCTTTCAGGTTTTATTGTTCTGTCTTTACTGCAAGATACAGTGAGCAGTGCATGCAGTATCTCAATAACTTTTAAGATTGACTTAGCACTTTGGGCTTTTAAAGAAACTTTTTTCTTCCCTTGAAAAATAATTTTATCTGCTGTTTTATTTTAGAATGGCTTAGCATTGTAGCATTCCTCCAGAGGTTTCAGGAATACATTTGGATTTGATTATCCAAAATTTTAAAATTTTATAACCTCATTGTGCCTTCCTCCTTGAAAAAAAAAAATCAAACCTATACACTTCCTTCATAATATAAAAAATATAATTTTTTTTATATTTCATATATAAATATATTTTTATATTTCATATATTTCATAATATAAAAAAGATAAAATAAACATTTTATCTTTTTGTTTTCTCTCTTCTAACATATTATTAAACACCTATTATTAAATCACAACAGTACTCCCTTTATGGAAGAGTTTAGTGCCTTTACTAGACAGTGGGGAAGTCTTTTGTGGTGGAGTTTTTCAGTAGATATTTGAAAAGCAAAGTGTATTTTGTAGACTGCTTGTCCAAATGCTTCAAATACTTGTATGCTTTTCAGAAGAATTAATATCTCCTATAAAATGCATATTGCAAAGTATATTAACCCATGTGTCCATTTATTATGTTCTTCACTTCTGTTATTTCAGTTTACCTATTACAAAATTCAAATTTGCAGCTTCATAGTTTCGTTGTTTGTTTTTTGTGGGTTTTTTTGTTGTTGTTGGTTTGGTCTTTTTGTTGGTTTTAAGAATTAAATCCTTTATAACGGGCTTTGATGTTTCATATTTATTGTCCCACATTTATTGGTTGATAAAGCTCTACTACCATTCTTTCCTTATAGAAAAATGGAATGCAATTCAGAGATATAGTGTAAAGTACAGTATTCTAGTTAACTTTCTTACATTTTTCCTGTAATCAGCTTTCTGCTCCTTGAAACATGGTCCTCTCATCTTCAGTAATACTGAGCAATATCTTATCCTATAAGAAGTAGCAGTGTTTATGAATAAAGCACTACTCATTCTGAGTGCAACCACCTTAAATTATTTTAACCAGCAACAAAAATTGTGGACATCTTTATTGTTTTCTTTGTTAGATTGGTTTAGTTTTTATGTAAACTTACTCTTTCCTGCTGTTTGGAAAATGGACAAGACTCAGAACTGTGATGATACTCTTACAATCCTCAATCTTAATATATATTAATTATATTAATTTTATTTATCATCTTATATTACAGTGCATTGCATTATGTATTAAAAGATATATTTTATAAATTCATAAATTGACTCATTTATAATTAAATTTATAAACTTATAAATGTACATAAATTAATATCCATATTAAAGTGAACAGCAAACTTGTGATATAATGCTCTCATTCCTTGCTGAATTTTAGCTTAACAAGAAAGTAACTCTTAATTGTAAAGAATATTTTGATAGTGGGTCCTTTGCTATAGGTAGAGTGAAATTTGAAGTAAAAGTCACTTTTGAGCAAATACAGAGTACAATTTCACAGAATATTTTAAGGTCATGTACATTTTTAAGAACATAAATATAATATGAAGGTCCGGTTAGACCTACAGACAGAGAGTTTAGATGAAGAGGAAAATTCAGGAAAAAACTGACAGAGAAACATACAAAAGAAATTTATTTAGAAATATGCTGAACTGATCTTTTTTATCTTTCTATAGTATTTGCTTTAGATTAAGATGCATTTGTTTAATATTTATCAAATATATTAGGAAACTTTTATCAATTGCCTCCTCAAATATAGCTAATATTCTAATATTTTAGCACTAATTTTGACTTTTGTTTGATAGTCTGAAAGTTGGGTTTTTTTATCCAAGACATTATTTTAGTTGTCTATTATATACTGATCATTTTTTGTCTCTTAGCTACTAGATCTATAGTTCTGGCAAAAAAAAACCACTGAAAATGTTGCCCGAACTAATAAACACATCCCTACAAAATAGGAACAGTGATGTTAACAATAGTCATCTCTTCTGTCGAAACTGTAAGGAGCTTGGGGAACAGCAGCTGACACAACTGTTGGCACTAATGAATTTTGGTAGTTTTATAAGTATAGACTTCCATTATTAGCTAAGATGCTAATATAGGAGATCATGTTAACTTTAAAATTACTTTCCTTAAGACCTCCTGAAATATGCTGAAAAAGGAAAGCAACCATGTTTCTAGGTGGAAGGGATGAAGACTGTATTTTTTCGCAGCACAGATAACGTTTGTCAATGAAGCTCTTGCTACAGGAATGTTATAAACACTACAGTAAATTTGTCTTTTCCAGATTAAATTGATGCAATCTATTATACTATTTTGATTGGGAAAGTCTTCAAAGATGTTTGACTTTCTCATCTTCTAACACAGAACTGAAAGGCTTAATTATCTGAAACGGATTCTAGTAGGTTATTGCAGAAGCAAATAACGAAATTGCAAACTAAAACATTCGTAGCTCTTGCAAAAGCATTATTTAGGGGTTTTGGGTTTTGTTGTTTGCTTGTTTGCTTGTTTTTTCAACCTTGTCCTGGAAATAATGTAAAGCTAAACTCACAGAAGAAATTTTTTCCCTTCCTCATCCCCATCTAGACCAGTGGCGTCCAAACTGGGGTGGAGGCATGGGGTGTACAGTATGATTCACTGGAGTTTAGGAAGAAATACAGAACTTCAGTAGTACACAGTACACTCACGAAGTTTTCACTGATGGGGTGGATGATCAAAAAAAGTTTGGAGACCACTAATCTAGACTGTCACCTGTGTTATGATCAAGTTTTTATTGCCTGACATTAACAAACCAAACAAAAGGTAGTCAATAATTAGGCCAAGTTCAGTCTGGTGGAAACAGACAAGATAAGCACCCAAACACATAATTTTTCACCTCTTGAGCTGCCAGAACTGCAAGCACATCTTTGAATAGACTGAAACCAGGTTTTAATTTTTTTAAATTAGATCCATGTGATCTTAAAGCTTTTAAAAAAGCCTCTGAAAATCAGTCAAATTTTTCTATGATGCTTGACATTCAGAGCCTTCAAAAGAGGCTTCAATTATTTTGAATGACTGATTAGTCAGTTAGGTCTTCATTTATATATTTTTTTTTTTTTACTGGTTTGTCTTTCCACCCTTTGCTTTAAAATCAGAATGAGATATATCAAGTAAATAAGAAGAGGGGAAGAATCACATCATTCATTCATACAAATAACCTGGTGAAAAGGCATTAATGGCAGAAGTGGTGATCACCAGGCAGACTATCACAGTTCCAGGAAACAAAAAAGCAGTAAATCCTATCTGTGCTACGATCCTTTGTTTGTCAGAGAAATGAGCCATTCACTTACCAAACAATGAGATTAGAAACCAAATAAACTCTCAGTTTGTCTTAGTTGCCACACCTTTCTGCAGTGTTGATTTTCTAATTGTCTGTTTTGGTCCAGGTAAAGAATACCTCACTGGATCAACAGGCAGGTGTGTTTGGCACACTAAATCAAGATTGGTAGCATGATACTATTTCTTATTAAAGAAAGTAATCATATATTATCAAGCAAATTACTAAGTATTATTTCAATTCCTTCAACGTGCTCTGTAATAGAGATGAAATAATAAACATGGTTCTTGAGAATTACTAGCTTTTTAATTTTCTGCCCATACTTGAAAAACATATTACAATATCACATCTGAAGTAGCACTCAATGTATTGTAACTCAATAATTAAAAATTGTACAACACAAAATTTAGAAGTTACAAAATTTGATAGTTCATTAATTTTAACACAAATACCGTATTAAGTAATTTTAGTATATATTTTAATATAATAAATAGATAATATTGCTTTGCAAATTCTTTAACCTAGAAATTTCCCATGCTAGGCCATGTTCTTTATTTGTGGAAGTGAAAACTAGTTGCTTTTGCACGGTTTTATAAATTGTAGCAAATGTACTCATTTATGAACACATGAGCATATTTTCTCCCTCAGAGCATGAGTTCTGTTGCATTTTAATAATTTATATCATATTAAATATAGATAAATGTGAGATGTGATCTGATTTAGACCACTAGTTTTGTACCCTCATCTGTGACCTGAGTGTGTGTTAGTGCTTGTCATCTTTCTGCAGCCATTTCAATTTGAAATACCACTGGGAAAACAGACTGTTTCACTTTGGGCTCTTCAGAACATTACGGGCAAAAATGATTTTCCATGCCCACGTCACGGTTAGTGTTTATTATAACCTGAAATTTGCTTAATATGTTTTCTCTCTTTCTCTTTTTACTGTTTTAAGTAACTGGTAAATGCATCAGAAGAGGCAGGTACTCTTGTGAAAGATACAATATTTTCTTCTTTTAAGTTTCATTTTTATTTATTTTCTAACAGAATATCAGGTTCCAACTTGAAGAAAAAGAAGAAAAAAAAGAAGAGAAACAAACCAAATAAATGATCTAAACAAACCCTAAAACAACCAACCAACCAAAAATAAACAAACAAAACCTGAAACAAACAAACAAACAAACAAAAGAAAACCAAAAGAACCCCCAACAATTTGGCATACTGATCTGGGATATTATGTCTGCCTCATGTTTCCATCCTCTTATATAGGACAAATGCAATTCATCATCACAGAGCACTTTTGGTCATAATGCGTATGCTATCTTTTTTTTTTTTTTTTAAGTTGAACTTAAATGCCTATTTACTTTTTCATTATGCTGTTAAGTAGTTAACACAGCAGTTGCTTAATGATGGCAAGGATTTAAAGGAAGCAGATATCCCTTTTCATAGCTGACATGATTTTGATGTCTTTTTTAATCTAACCTGAAAATTAGTAAATCTTAAAATTTAATATCGACTTACGGATTCAGTCTTGTTTGCATTATATGCTACTGGTAGAGTGTAGTATTTTGCTTCATGATTTATTTATTAATTACTGATTATGTCAAGAGAAATGGAACAGCACTGCATTACTAGTACTGAGTGACTGAAGGATTCTATACTCCTCTGAATCATGTTACTGACCCTTCAGCTGGTCCCCATATGCTGAGACCAACTATTCAGCCAAACACATCATAATTAATCAGATCAGATTATAGTATGATTCCCCTTGCCTCATACCTGTCTTGTGTTATTTCTGCCTTCACTTCTTTCCAGTTGTTGGAGCAAGCTGGAAACTGGAAACCTCAAGAAATTTATTTCAACTATGCAACTAGTATTCAAATGAATGGTAGGAAGCTGCCAGACAGTGCTAAGAAGACAGAAAGTCTTGACAAATCACATTCTTTTGTGAGATGTGAGTGTAACTTTTCAAACCAGTTGGTAATCTATTAATTCGCTTAAAGAAAAAATATTTTGGCTGTTATATGTTTGACTGTGACTATCTGCAAAAGGTTATCTCCAAATGTGACTATCTCCAAGGGTTATCTCCAAATGTGAGAATTTTAAAAATAAGGAACTGAGAAGAAACGGTAAAAAAAAAAATAAACCTATGTCTTAAAAAAGATGAGTTTACTGCACAGAGGTTTAGAAAGCATTATTTTTTTCTGACAAGGATAATACAGAAGAACTCGACTTAGTTCATCCTTCATTCCTTCCTCGGGCATTGATTGATATTCTGCTGCCCTATTTACAATAGCTATGTTTCTGAACCTCTACATGCTGCCTAGACTACAAATTCTTTGTACCATTTTCTCTATTTGTAAATAGAGCAGTTAGATTTGGAAACTGTAATACAGTACTTTGGTAGTTACATATGAAAATTTATTATTTTAATATTCTTACTTTGTTTTATTGATTCATTAGTGGATCATCATAATCTTGTAGCTAAAGATTTTATGTTGGCAGAGTGATCTTGATCTCATCAGAAGATGGTTTAGAGATTCATGAAATTAATGTAATCGAAGAAATTAATCTAATTGAAATACAAAGACCTTCAAAGGGGAAAAAACCCCACCACCTTTCAATATTCTTTTTTTTTTGTTTATATTTTGTAAACTATACGTACTATGTACATATACACATTTACAAGGTCAAAGCAAAGAATTATAGGCTATTTATTGTTACAAAATAAAAGCTAAGCATATTGCTGATGATTAAAAATACTGATCTTAAAAAATAAACACAGCAAAGAGTTACCTGGGGTGATGAGAGGGCTAGGACACTACAGAAAATCCTGGCAATGGCAACAGAGAAATTAACATTCCTTGAACATGTTAATCTTTCTGTATTGCCCATAGCTGGAGCCTGCGTGAACATCTCAGATGCCTAAATCCAGGATGGCTAAATTCAGACTATTTGTTGATAGTGTACATACATTTCTTTCCGATTTGTTTAAAATAGTTGCATTAATATTTAAAGCAGACAGACAGAAGACCTTGAGTCAGAAGTAGTGGAGCATCATAATGCTTTTACTATACAATAAACAAATGGTAGCAACAAAAGAAGTAATTTCAGTCCTATTCAGTGAAGCACAAGTTCTGATCTGTAATGGTAAGTAAAAAAAAAAAAAATAAATAGAAGCTACTAGAGGGGTGTGATTAGAAGGTGTATCTTCATCACATTAAATACTTTAGCATCATTTCAATAAAGTATGATGTACTGTCAACCGTAAACTCAAGACCTCCTTTCAGAACAATAATAATGTAGTGGTTGATTAACACTGGAATAATTTTCTGGTGAGTAGGTGAGAACATGGAGTCAAAGATGAAGCAGAATGTGAATTGAAAATAAGCAAGTCAGTTTTATAGAGAAAGAAGCTGAGAAGATGAAGGTTGAATGACAAAAAACACAGATATGGAAATTCTGTGTGTAGAAAATAGATAGAGAATGGTATTGAATGCTGAGAAGAGATATGAGTAAAGTATAATCAGAATCATTGTTAAAAGGAGACTGCTGAAATCTTACTATTTTTTGAACCTGAACACCACCCTGAAAGGCATTCTATTGCAGTCTAAACACCATGCTTTGCATATATAAATCAGAAATTTAGTGAAATATCACACAGTGAAGAGGCAAGAAAATTGAGGGGCAGTGAACAATCAGCTGTCATGACAGTGAACATCTTCAATATTAATCACAATAGAAAATATTTCATCTTGACACTATAGATGTTTATCCATACACTGTATATCCTTTTGAAAGTGGACAAGTCAGATGCAATATTTACTACTATGAGTTTTGCTATTATTCCACATTATCTCAGTGTTGTCTTTGAACAAATTTTCACAGGTTACTCTCATTATTTCCTAAGTATTTTAAAATGTAATTATATTTAGCATGTTGCATTCTTAAGCATTTACAGCCAGATATATTTTTCTCCTTCTGAATGTTAGAATTTGGAAAAAAATTTCCACTTCTGTAATTGGTAGATGAGAGAAGCAAATGTTGCAGTTATGAGTAAGGCAGTTGAGGACAGGTAACATTTCAAAGTGTACTTGAAGCAAATGAAAAGCTGGAAACAAACTTTGAAGGATCATTTTTCTCCTTACTAACAATTTTCCTGCAGTGAAAAAAAAAAGTTTTCTGTAATTATGACTTTGACATATATAATTTTTAAACTTCGGTTTAGTCATATCCATTATTCCTAATATTAAAAAACAGTAAAATTTTTATAATTAAGAAATCAGTATGACACTATTTCAACATGAAGTTCATTCAGTGACTTAGTGCAGAAAAGTTACAAAGCCATTTGGCTGCTTCATCACAGTATAAAGGCAAAAGGAAAAATAAATCGTGGACAGTGCATGCCACCACCAACCACAATCTAATGCCAGCAGAATGAGGAATACCCAGAAACACTTGCAAGGGGAAAATGTTTACTTGAATCCAACCAAAATCCAATTTTTTCTGTTTATAAAGGTTTGAGTTATACATTCCTTGTTTGGTTTGTTTTGTTTTGTTTTGTTTTCTTATTATATCTAAGTACCATTTTTCGCACTGCTTAATTTTATTCATTGATAGGAATAATTGGTAAATGATAAGAATATGGTAAATATTTAATTAGACAAAACTGAAGTTATTTCCAGCAAATGTAAATTGAAAAAAAAAAAAACAAACCAAGCAATAATGGTAATAGTCACTCACACATAATACAAATAACATTGAAAAAAAATCAGACAAAATAAACATTTTGTATTGCAGCCAAATCTAGCAATGACAACATCAATATTTTTATGGTCATGATTGCTTAAAAAATAATCAAGTATTGTGGGTATAGCAATTTTATTGAGGTCTTTATTTTGTAATTTTTTAGCACCAAATTGTTTTTAACAACAAAGCATTCAGCATTATAATCTTTGTTGGGGATTGGTTCTTTTGTCATTTAAGTTGATATTCAATCAATAGAGTCTAGTAAAGTATCTAACTTGCATTCCACAGATTTGCCATGATGAAACAAAGTCAAATACAGAATTGATGCTTCTCAACAAATTGTTTATATTTTTTTAACAATACTTAGCCAAGTTTCTTATCTATTTCAATCCTGATAACATATCTCTGAGAAAATGGAGGTTTAAAGAACAATTTAGTATTTAGTAGACCTCAGTGCAGGTATGCTGAATTAAATGAGGCACTGACTTCTCAAAGACAATTAGATAATTTTTACCATGGTCAATGTGAATATTGCATGAATTTCTGGATGTTAAGGTGATAGAGATTAGAATTACTGAATAATTGTTTTAGTAATGTTTTTCTTATGAGTATTTTATGTTTTAGAATATTTTATTTTTATTATTCATGGAAGTAGCTTATTTCTCCCAAATTATATATAAATAATAAACTTTCAAATAATAGATTTTGTATATGCTTGCTTGCCAATAGGTAAAGAAATATATTGTTTCAGGGTATATGGTAATAAATAATAAAACCATTCCCATACCTTCTTTCCACAAAGAAACTGGTTGTTGGTTTTTTTTTAGTGGTTATTACTCCTATTGGAAGTAACCTAGAGTCAAAAGAATATGTCATTGGAAGTAGTCAAAATATGCTATTTTTAAACAAGTGAAAATGTATTTCCTATGAATTTCTTTAATTTGGCTAAAACTATTCAGCTAAATCTATCTGAAAAAAAAAAAAGTTTGCCACCTCAAGTGATTTTTCTGAAAAGAGGAGAAAGAAATTAGTGTTTCCACTGAAATGTTCATAGAG
>JBCJKH010026185.1:12223-29354 GCA_039877255.1 Loriculus beryllinus
CTCACCATACTGTCAGTGACACATGTCATTATATTATAAAGACTTTATATTCTGAGCTAAGGGTGTGTACATGGAGATCCTGCCTTCACTGTTTCCCACTTCATCTCTTTAATGGTCCTCAATAAACATACTTTTGCAATATGTTATCACAGTTCCCTTTTTATTTACAGACTGTCCCATCTCTAAGCAGTTCTGCAGCAAGTCAACAAGCACTGTGCTAAAAGTATGACACTGAGGAAAAAAAGGTTATATAGGACCTAATTCCAGTTCTTACTGGAAATCACAAATGCTTCACTATTTCAACATAAAAATCTTCAACTAACAAAAAGCAGAAATTTCTTAGGAATGTAGAGAATCACACCTGTTCTACACCAGTAATTTAATTTATATTATTATTACTTTTCATGCAAGTGACTAAGTGAAAAAAGCCTATTTTCAAAACTAGAGTCTTTAAGAGAACATCATTAATATCTAATGCATATTAAAAATTTCCCCATGCTATCTCTTTTGAGATTTACAAAATAAAATACCTATTTTTTTATCCCTAGCAAGCACAGCTTATGGACAGTATTTCACACTACAAGCATGCGTTTAAACAAGAAACAGCTTTGGTCATACTAACTTCTCTTTGTGCTAATCTTCAACACATACCCACTGTGCTTTCAAATATAATTCAGCCAATAAAAATATGACTTCAAATACCATTTCCTTAATGGAACAGTATTTTATAATCTGGAGAGTTTTGTATTAGCTTAATTAGATCCATTAGACATGTGCTATGGTAAACAGAACAGGAAAACAGATTTATATTCATTATCTCTTCTCAGAAACAAAGCCTGACAAGCAATACTGGTGAGAAACAACAACTGGTAAAACCTACTGGGAAAAAGAGAACGCACTTCATTTCCAGAAAGAAAACATTACTTGTCAACCATTACAGAAGAGCTCCAAGAGTTGGTCTTGCCAGCATGTGCAGGCATTTTCTCCAGCTGACCCTCCAAATCATAAGCTGCTGCCAGCCTGTAGCACAAAGCAGTCACAAGCTCAGAGAAACAAACAATTCAGTTCTGTTCACATTAATGAAGTTCACAGTAATGAACTTGCCTCTTCAGGTTTTGGGGAGGTGGCAGTGAGAGGCTATATCTGTATCACAACCGCTGTAATTCAGATGCCCTTGAAAGCTGTTTCTCAGACTCTCGAAGCACAAGCACAGAAAGGGGGAACCAGCCACAGACAGAAGGAACATGCCAAGGTACCCCACTCGGCCAAACCCTTTGATAGCACAAAAAGCCAATTCCTGTTAACATCAAGATACTGTGCATTCCTTTCACTTAGAAGGGCTTTGGGGCAAATAGGGGGCACCTGCTGTGTGCAGCTTTGGGGTGTATAGTTTCTTCCTCCTTCTCTAAAAAGAAAGGCAACCCTGGGAGAGCAGGAGGGGAAACAGAAGCAGCTTTCATCATCTTTGGGTGTAACAGCACACACGGGTCCAAGTGACACGAAGCAATTTGTCAAAGCTAGCTCAGCATGCTCTTCTGCAAATAGTAACTTCAGACAGAAGGAACTAGAGAAGATCTCTGCAACTCTGTGGTTTCTGGATCCTCCTTTGCATACATAAACCAGACTGTCTCCCAGGGGCTGCTGAGACATCCA
The DNA here is from genome assembly GCA_039877255.1 of Loriculus beryllinus. Taxonomy (NCBI): domain Eukaryota; kingdom Metazoa; phylum Chordata; class Aves; order Psittaciformes; family Psittacidae; genus Loriculus; species Loriculus beryllinus. The sequence continues at coordinate 13,877 of JBCJKH010026185.1, forward strand.
GTCCTGTAATATATGAGCTGCTCCCATAGATGTTTCCTGGATATTAGTCCAGTAGACTTTCCCACGTTTCTGGAGACAGTAGAGGTTTACAACTAGTTGGTAGGTTGTGCCTCACAAATACTGTTTATTAGAGTCCAAGAGCTCTCCTGAGAATTGGAATTCAGATAAAATTAGATGCAACAGCCTGCTTGTCTGCACTTGAAAATTGTGATCCATCTTTCGGGAAAAGACCCAAAACTAAAGGCTTCTACACCCCCAGCAAATTTGTAAGTCAGAAATCACAAGCGACCTTAACCTTAAGTGACCATTTAGTGTTTCTACATCAAAAAAGAAAGACTTTGACTAATCTTTAAGTCTTCATCTAAGCCTTGGGAGACCACACAAATTTCTTTTATTCGAATTCCATACTATGTCCCAATATTACAAACTACAATAAACACTCAGAAAAAAAATGAAACTGTTTGCTAAGAGAATGAGCTGTGAATCATTAAAAGGATCATAATACATATCTTGTTTAAATCCTGCAGTTCAATCTTTTTTCTGGCGTGTAATAAATAGATCTTCTGCAACAGCTATTTCTTATTCCAACCTGTGTAGCCTTTTGATTCATTGCCGAGGAGACACTAACCAGGCCAACGGACAGTCAGTAGACTTGTAAATATTTTCAAGTTGGAGTTATTCTGATTTTCATGAATCACGATTGTCTTGGATGGGAGGACTCACACCACACAGCAGCAACAAAAAAAACATTTAACTGCTACTGCAGAGGAGAAAAAATGAGTGTGCGTGCTGAAGTTGCAGGCAAAATTCCATTCTTCCTGTACTTCTAATCTTATTATGCTTGATTCCATCCAGATTTGTCAAATGTGCACATTAAAGAAGAAACTTCTCTCAACGGCTCACTTCCATGCCTTTTGACTGACTCCTCCATTGCCATTCCCAAGTTTCCCACCAAGCAGAAACCCTTCAAACCCCTACCTCATTTTTTCTTTTTGTGCAGACAAGCTCACCAAACCCAATGTTCTCTGCTAAAATATTGAAGTTCAATAACAGTGCAGTAGAGATTCATCTATTTTTGGCCTAGCTTATAATTGAACGCAAAAGAGATCTTTGCATTAGTTTCTAAAAGCATCTGAAGTGACCACATCATTTCCCTCTAGCCTGCCTACGCCATTAGCCTGTGCATCTGTAGAAATGACCAGTCTGAGCTCACAATTCCATAAAACTCAACTTCCTAAATTTATTTACAGGAAGTGTCATTTTTCTGTGGTCTGAAGACTCAATTGATGACAAAGGAAGATGAAAGGTTGATTAAATGGCTGGGTTTAAACCACAACAGACAGCCATCACTGAACCGCGACCTGAGCCACGCTCCCATGGTCAGATCGTACTTCCTGCGAACCTGCTCTGCTAAGCTCAAAAGCAGTGGCTCCCCCACCTCAAAGCCATCCTAAAGGAAAGGAAGGAAAATTGAAGATCTTCAGGACTTCGCTGTCTAGACCTACTTAGAATCATAGAATGGTTTGGGTTGGAAAGGACCTGAAGATTGTCTAGTTCTAAGTCCTCTCACACTTGACCATGTTGCTCAAGGCTCTGTGGAGTATTTACCATTTCTTTAGGCAACCCATTCTACTGCCTCACCACCCTCATAGTAAAGAATTTCTTCCTTATATCCAATCTAAACTTCCCCTGTTTAAGTTTTAACCCATCACCCCTTGTCCTGTCACTACAGTCCCTAATGAAGAGTCTCTCCTCAGCATCCCTATAGGCTTGTTCTCTTTGCAAATGCAGTTTGTTGTAGAGATTTTCCTTAGCTGAGACTAAATTCATGTTTAGAGATGCACTGTAAGTTGTTTAAAGAACTACTGTCCAATCTCACAGGTGACTGCACACCAGAGCCTGGGAAATTTTTTAGCTTTTATTTTAATCTTTTGCACACAAAAGTGCAGAAAGAACAAAGCGCAAAACCTACAGGATGGATATTCTTAGCACAATAAGCAGTAAGTTCAACCAAATAATGAAAGAAAGATGTCCAGCATCTAAGGGATGTTGTCTTTAAACAGCAAAGGAGAGATGGTGTAGGAAGGAAGAGCATCCAGGCTTCTGTTTTACAGCAGCTTAACATGGATGGTCTGTAATGTACAAGCTTATGCAGCAAACACTGGGTGCGAGTGATGATTACTCTAATTGTGAGTTAGTAAAGTTTTCCTTGGTGAACTTCAGATATGGACCACAGTTTTGCTTGTTCTGCTGCAGTGGTGGAAGACACAGCAGTGCATATTCCTGTAGCAAATGTCTGTGGTCTATCATAAATTTTATGTTTGTTTTTGGGCACCATAGCAAGAAGAATGGCTGTACATGAATAACTCAGATGTAAATCTGCTATAAGAACTGTGTTTATAATGCCCCTTTGTTAAGAGCAGAAACACTTGGGAAGTACATTTTTGCACCTTATCTTTAAATAATTTTGCTGGGACTTCTGGAATGTAAGATTAAACCTGTGATGTGCTACTTGGTCATGTTTTAGTAGTTGAAGATCTACTTAGCTCACAATTAATATGTGAGCTGGAAAGGAATAAATTCAAAATCACATATACAGTCACAGATTTTCCTCACAATTCCAGCTGATGTCTAAATCTGAAGTGAAGCTACCTCTTTTCACCCACTAGGACAATTTGGGGCAATAACATAATTCATGTATGTGTACATCCAAGCATTTCAGTGCTAAAATTCTGCTACAGAGTCTACTGGATAGTAGGGTTTTAAGAGCTTTACCTGGCTTTGACCATGATAGAATTACTTTTCTTCCTAAGTGGTTCTTAATTCTGGCTGGTTCTTAGTTGCTGGCTAGGGTTAAACCACAGTCCCTTAGAGGACACTCTAAGATAGGAACAAGTGAGCCTTAAAAGAGCACCTACTCATAGCTTTTCAAAATGCACTGGCCTAATAAGCTGAAGACACATGTTCCTTCTTGGGAGTGGAGACCATATGCTGTGGTTTATGAAGAAATTATGAGACCATGTTGGCTAGAATCCAGTTATCTATAGAGTAATAATTTTCCAAATGCAGGTTGGCTCCAGCAGTCTTAAAGGTCATGCCATATAACTGCAATTTTGCTAAAGAAACATGCAATGACTGTAAAAACAAGAATTAGCCTTAAAGATTGCCCTTGTCACTCTCTGTAAAGAAATCATGCTGCTTTCATCAGATGAGGGGAACTGATACAAAGCCTCATGTAGGAAAATGTTAAAGCAAATACCTGTTAAGCAGCTTTCTGAGCTTATCTTTCAAGAGCTTGGACTGTAATTGACTGAAAATCTATAGCATTGTTGCCTGCTGAAGCACATTTCCTGATCGTGTTCATATGCCATAATCACGGGACTTTCTTATCTTCTTAGAAATTCTGTTGTCTCCATATGTGCAACCAATTAACATAACCTGACTAATCCTGGGGCATATGGAACCAAGAATGAAGTGGGTATCAAGATCAACAAATAAAGCATTTATAAAGTCTAATTCAGCAGCATGTGCCACTGTATTTGCAGCACTTCTGGTATTTGAGTAGAACCACCTTAGTTCAGGATTTTTGAGGTTGTGTAAGAAAAGTCCAGGAGAATAAAAACAAGATGTCTTGTCAGTTCTGTACCAAATATCTTTTCAGGCCAGCATGGAGAAAAAAAATTCTTTTGATTGAAACATCAACCTATGAAGTAAACTATGACTTTGAGAGTCAGGAAAACATTGCCTTATCTGCACTGTGGCAGCTGCATATATGTTTTATTGTTTCTGATATTAAATTAGAAGCTATGTTGAAGGATTGAAGTGAAAGGATCAAGGACATTCTGTTCAATGAGGTTTTTTTCACTCATGAACTTATGAAAATGAAAATAATGTAAATTATCTGTACTACAGTGTAAGTGGATTTATAACAAAACATTTTACAACTTCGAGGAACATGCTACGACTAAAACCACAATGAATATATTTATGATCATGAATATGCAATCAGCAGCTGAAATGGGACTTCAGGACTACTGTTGTGAATGCTTAAAAGCATTGATGTCACCTTAAAATATATGTATCTTTCTACAATAATCTTTCTTTCCAATATTCAGCTTTGAAGTGCTAGGGGCTGGGGATAAAGTAGCAATTGTGTATACCTGGCAACAGAGTCTGCTATTGCCCATAGGCATACCATGAAGAAGGAGTGGATTTGAAAAGCAACAACTAGGAACTCGCTAGCAATAAAGATCAGCTCCCTGAAACACTTAATTTTACTCCCCTTCACATAAGTGAGTGGGGCAATGCGATGGCTTTCCTCTTTTAACTAGAGGTTGTCAAGACTGTGTCTTAGAAACTTTGCAGCTTTCAAAGCAGTGAACCTGGAATGCAAACCGAAGTTCTCATCTAGATTTATGCTCACAAGTCCACAATAACAACATTTCTATTTAACAAAGAGAACCCAAAGCTCAGGTCAGATGTATCCCACTTTTAATCTCTTACCCTGATTTTATTTAGTCTGTACTTTGAGGTATTAAGCAATTAATCACATTTCAATGCCTCAATCTGGACAACAATAAAATAATGTGCTGTTCCTGATCATGTGGGAAAACCCCAGAATAAGTGACCTCCTTATTTTCTCTGTCATAAATGCAAGGATGAAAAACAGTTCTTCTCTGCACTGTCTCACCTTGGGATTTCCACCTTTACACCTTTCTTTACTGTCTCCATACCTCTATGCAACAGCAGCATAAAAGTCCTGTAGACAAAAGCCTCAAACAATTTGTGATATTGATTCATATCTGAAACAGGAAAAGCAATCCTGTCATCACATGGTTAAAGACTGATAAGTTAGTACAGGATGGATTTTTCAGTCAGTCAAATATAGGCGAAAGCACAGCTAGGAGATGTGTTAGCTTAGTTTGGGAGAGGAATCCAAGAGCATTTGTAAACTCCAGATTTGAAGGGTGGTTCAATCACAGTAAACTTCACAAGGCCTGAAGTGCTCCAACATGTGTTTCTCAATCTACTGGCAAAGCTTTCATCTTGTCCTTCAAATGGATGTCTTTTGTCCATGACTTGATTTGACCTTGGCACCAATAGTGCTGTGTGAGGAGGAATAGTTTGGAGCTATATTTGAATACTGAAAGATCTGAAGTCCCTGCCATCTGGGCCATTTCCCTCAGGATAATATGTAACCCTGCTTGTACTTTCCAAGGCCATTCTCCATTTTAAGTCCCACTCACATATACACCTTTCTCATACAGTTTCTCATTCTCACTAAGTTGCAGGAGCAGCTTATTTTAGATTGAATAATTTGATTACCTCCCTTCAGCTGTCACAGACTATTTGAAACACAACTTCTAAAAGGAGCAATGGCAGGATAATTCTTATGACAGCTTCCTTTGTGGTTCTACCCCCTTGTCCTGTGACTTGAGTTTGTGCTTTGTCCACTTGGCTGCATGTGTGCATGGCTTTCAGCATCTATACATGTTACTTCAGTGAATTGTGTCTGGTTTTCAGATATATGAAATGTTTATGTATGTATATTTTGTGCTGAAATCCTGCTTAATTCTCTTCAATGACTTTAACAGAATGACAGGAAAGTGCTTTTAGCTTTCAATTCAAGAGAATATTTGATGAGTGTTGTGTATATGCTTAAGTGCTGGCATGAACACAAAAGCAAGCAGTTTTATGAAATAGAAACATGCAAGAAAATGGCAAAGGTGCAACTGGTTGTACATTCAGTTAACTGCTGTGTGCTTTGCTACTGATATTGATAAGATAAAATACTGCCCCACTAATGATACAGACGTTTTGGGGGCTGAGCTTGAGCCCATTGAGGTGAGTTACTTGGAATCATGTTTCTGTCTTCAAACCTTACATCTACATTTATATTTTTGTTCAGCAAATATTTGGCTTGTGTTCCGGTGAACTTGATAATATTTCCATATGAGTATCTCTCTGATCTATGAATTAATTTAGATTATAACATTTATATTCCTATAGCTCCAGATTCCTTGCACAGTTCTTAGAAAGTCTTTTCTTGGTCACACAACTTTTACATAGTAATGGCACTGTATTTTAAACATTTTTATTAATGTGATCTTATTGAAGAGATTTTAGGATTTCTGTGTCTTGCTTCTAAAAAACAGTGAGGAGTGTATTGTTTTTAATAAAAGACCCTTAAATAGAACTAAAAGAAATGTCCTAAAGAGTCTGTAAACTTTAATGGTATTTGTACTACTATATTGCCTATATTTTAATGTTTAAAAATGTTCACATTTTCTTCACTCCTTTTTTCAATCACACTGCTACAGTATTTTCAATCAAAGTGTTGCAATTTGTATTATGCAAATCACTGCGTGTCTTTTACATTTGGTTAATTTTGTTTTGCTTCTAAAATGAGTTTTATTTTAAAATCTTGTCTCTTGCCTTTTTGGTTCCTGTTCCCTTTTTCCTGTGAGGGAAGAACTTGCAGTATTAGGCTGTGAAACAGTCCCATGGAATTAGCTCCATAAACAACAATATATCTATGGCTTCATTTATCGAGTGTGTTTATCTTGACTTAAAGTTTTGAGGAACAATTAATATTTTGTTCTGTAAAGTATCATTTCTCCTGCTCTGAATCTGAACTGTTACTTAAAAGTGTCTAGAGCTTAATACATAGGAAACTCCTGTCTCACTCTGGGTATGGCAGAGTTTACTAAATGTAGAAGGGACAGAGTTTACTAAATGTAGAAAGGAAGTCATAGAGTCTGTGTCCCAGTTCATTATAAAGAGGAAGCTTCACAGTGTAAGGTAGTTTTTTGTCCTTATTTTAGTGGCTGTCCTCCACCAAGCTCCTACTGTGTTGTTCTGAGCTAAATGCAAAATAGTAGTCAGTGCATTTTCGTGCTTTACAAACCAAGGACAAAGGCTTAAGCTGCAAGCTCTTTGTAAGAGTTTTGATTAGAGCTGCTAGAAGCTTTTTGGGTTTGATTTGATTTACTGCTTTTTCTTTATTTCTCTATGTAAAGGTTCTATAAGTTGAATGAAAAGGCCCTTAGAAAACACATTCTCTGCAAGGAGTATTACTGATGAGTTCACTGCTAGCTGAAGCTACGTACAGTTGAGCTAAGCTAATGGCTCTTTGCTGCCAAAAGGAGCAATTACCCTCCCTCCCCAGTGGCTAATCCTTGACAGCTCTTCTCTAAACCAGTTCAGTTTGCTGTCCCAGTAGAACATAGTTTCCTTTTACTTTGGCCAAATGAATTTTCTGCTGCTTTAGTTAATTGAATCAAGTTGGCAATGGGCAGTATGTTCACTGAGTGCCTGAAATGTCGCAAGAAAAGTGGCAGCAGCACGTGATCCAGGGAAGGGCAGGTGTCAGGTACTGGGGGAAATCGTAGCATGGAAAGCTGTCTGGAAAGCTGTCTGGTTTATAGTAGGAGCATATTGAGTCCTGAACAAGCCTACAGAATGTAGCACAGAGCTGGCTGCAAGCTCTTTTCTTTACTCAGCCTCCTCTGTAGTGGTAGAGCATAAGAAAATCAATTGTATGAAGTTATTTTGAGATCTTAGGGCTGATTCTGAAAAACCTATCTGCTTCTTTCACCTCTTTTACACAGGTGGGTCCAACCTTGCTTTTTATACCTTCCTTCTCACAAAAAAACCCCACCTTTATTTTAATCTCTTCCATGGATTAGAGCTTTGGTCTGGGAGTGTGATAAGGGTCATAGTTTGCATATCCCTTGGGTTGCAGAAGCAGCATTAAGTATTTTTGGGGGTTTAGAGCTGGAATTCACAGTGGCTGTTTTGTTTCATTCTCATTAAGTTCTGTTTTGTGCTTTTCTTTCCTGTTTTACAATGCATATTATTGGGTTTTACTGTCATGACTTCTTTTCACATCAGTGGGAATTACAAAACTCAACCTGAATCCCTGAAAGTGCCTATAGAAATTACTTTTCTTATTGCATCCTGTATGAAATATAGTGAAATTACCTTTAAAAGAATTCTTTGACCTAGGGACTTGCTTCTGTCAAAAAAATAACATTGTCTTATTTTCCTTCTCTGCTCACCTTATTTCTTGCAGATATTTGAGTGAAATCAGGACTGTAAAAGAAACAGATAAATTTGACCTCTCCAGGTCAGTCATTTTGTGTCATATTGGCTTCAGTGCACTTGACTTTACAAGGAAAGAATGTAAAATCAAAAAAAGAAACCTAGTATTATGTATATATCCTATTACATTTTTCATCATAGCGAAAGCTGTCATGACTAACGGGAGTTGATGTGAAGATACACTGTTGCCTGTGTTTCTACTCTTTGTTGTTAGTTTCTGCTTCCTCAGTGGTATACAAACTTTGTGATAGAAATTGCACAAAATATAATTTGCCAAAATAAAAGCTTTATAAATGCAATCCTTTATTTTCCTCAGAATCAGAAGGTCACAGAACAACTCTTAGCCTCATTCACACATTAAATAGGAAGGATCTTGGATGAAGCCTTGGGAGGCATGGTTTAGTGTGAGGTGTCCCTGCTTATGGCATGTCCTTTCCAACCCTAACGATTCTATGATTCTATGATTTATTGTGCACAGTATTCATATCCCTTCTAAAGATAACCAAAGATGTCTGCCTTTGTACTGCAAAATATCAGAGAAAGAATATCATTAAGACAGAATTTGTATAATTGCGAACCATATGATTTAGAAACAGAAAATCTGTTTGGACTACACCTAGAGCTTACCAAGATTGGATTTTCCAGTTGGATTTTTTTTCCTTAGGGAGCATGCTATGAGCAGTTCTGAAATTTATACTGTACTGCTGTAAAGCACATATTCTATCAATTTATCCATTTTGTTCTCTAATTAAATTACTTTTAATTACCTAAGATGTAGGAAATGTATTTGATTCTCTAACTTATGTTCCCGTAATTGTAAGCAAGTGATCATTACACCTTAAGAACAAGCACTTATCTTAATGTTCTTTGTTGATTTAGATCTTCCTTTTTATTTATTTTTGTTTATCTCTGGTTGAGAATATCTACATTATGCATGGTGATGAATATGTAAGGCCTTTTTTCACTGATAGAATATTAACTGGCCAATCTAGATTTTCCTGGCTGGTGCATCCCTGATGACGTATGAAAACAGGAGCTTTCACCAGCCAGGCTAGAATCCTGTTTCGAGTAGTAGTAATGTTGAACTCAAGTTTAACATAGTGTTGGCAGGCTTGCTGGGTGCTGAAGGAAGGAAAAATAGCAGTTTAACACTAGAAGACCTTCCTCTACCAGTAATAATGTGTTACTCTTTTCCTGACTGTCTTGATGGTGTCATCCTCTTAGGCAGTACTTATTGGTAGCTATTAAAAGGCCCTTCTTCCCCTTCATTCCGGTGTGCAATGTCTTTTAGATAACAATCTATACTTTCATTCCCTTCCTCTAGCTTCCTCATGTTTAGTTCTAAATATGTACAAATTGCTGTCAATGATACTTCTTTCACTGTACAAATAATTTTGTTTTGACTTTCATTTCCCAGTGACATTTCACTTGACTATCTCGGTACATTTCTGACATTCTGACTTTTACAGTTCCCTTCATATTATTACCTCTATTCTCTCATGTTTACATTAGTGTTGTATCTAGCACCAACTAAATGCATGTAATTAAGGTGGTAGTTTCACACCCATCCAATAATTAGCTCTCTTTAGAAATAAGAAATGTACTGGCTTCTAACTTCATAAATTAATATATTTTGATGGAAGTTTTTCATTCAGTTTCTGAGACTGATATCTCAACCACTTTAAAATACTTTTTTTTCCTTTAATCAAAACAAACATTAATACCTTTCTTTTTTTTAGTGCATTCTCTTACCCCCTGTCTATTCTTTTTCAGAAAGAGATTTATAGGCTACTGATGTAATTTCTTCCTATATATCTAGGAGCTATCTAGATCTGGAAAAAATAGTCATATTTGGCCTAGGATGAACTCTGGGGCTTAAGGGATATTGTGAGAATGTCCCAGGTTCACAGGCATACTTGGGGCTGCTGGGCACATCAGAGAAGGTATGGTTTGTGTTACCTGTGATGCAGGGAGGCAATAGCAGTACCACAGACTACAGTCCCTGACTTTTTCAGTCAGTATTCATGTGTCTTAGCGCTGACAAAGCTTCTCTTGCTGATAGTGTAATGGCACTGTGGGTGCTGTGAGCTATAGTAGTTTTAGTAGTTGCAAGTCTGACTAATTTTATAAACACGTGAGGGAAAGAATGGACATAGATGAAGGTCTAATGATGAACTACGCGGGCAATAGGTCAATTTGATTGCTAAATTAAATTAAATTAGATTTACTATTCCGGTCTATGTTATGTTTGCCATAGAAATAAAAATAATTTTTTCTTACTGTCTCTAGTTATCTTACAAATAAGACATTAGAGCTAAAATAGAAGGGAGAAGGGGACAGTGGAAAATGTTGTTCACAAATATGTGAACAGCTGTTTTGCAAGCAAAGAATGCTGTGGTTTCCCACCATACTTCTGTATTCTCTTGCAGCATGAATGCTTGAACGCCTTATCCTAACAATGCAATCATCAACATGATTCTCTTGCTGATCAACTTACAGCTCAACTTACTGATACTGGAGACTGTTTTGGTAGGATGACATATCTCAGACAGGACAGATTTGATAATATTTGAAAAACGAGATTTAGTCAGGTAGCGTCAGCTCTTTACAAACTGAGATTTAAAAAATGTAAGACAGTTGTTGTGCTTCAATGTTTAGCTGGATATTGCATGGTGAATACTGTCTATATGCCAAATAGATCATTCAGACACTTTAGTAAATTCAATTATACTTTATTTGCTAGAAAAAGACATGTTAGTCCTCAGAGAGGTAAAATTATCATGGATATTATTTGCAGTGTATATTGTTTGAATTATATTGTCTGTCCAGTTCAATTAGTTTTTACTTTTTACACTGGCACTTTAAACCAATGAGTTGGACAATGCACACACTTAAGATAGTGTCTCCTGAAAAGCCAAGCAAGAACAGAACCTGAAGTCAGGAATACAAACTCACAGGCAGCACTGTGGTATTTGAGTGGCTCAGAAGAGCAAGTATGCATGAAACATACAAGAGTAGGTTTCAAGTCTTACTCCTCTCCAGATGTCAGAAATTTATCTGTTTCCAGGTATGGACAATAAAAGCCTTTCCAAGGCAGATACACATTGACATTTGTTTTGAAAAAATGGAGCAGATCTTCCTTTCCATCAAGACAGAGGTAGGCAAAAGAACAGTTCTGCCAAGTAACATGTTTTATCTAATGGTTCTTAGTAAGTGGAGAATAGAGAGGAATAGCAAAGGCTGTATAGTCCAGCAGGTCCCTTTATTCTGAGGGGAGAGGGGGGAGAGTACTGGTGGTTCAGGGTCTTCTAGTCCTGTTTTCACAACTATTTCTGGATATGAGGCTCTGTCTATTGAGAAAAACCTTGACATTTTCTTGTAAGTTTCAACCAGAGTCTGGGTCTCCTCATCCTATGTTGGTGTCCCAACCACGAGAACATGGACTAAGGTTAATCTTGGTTCTCTTCTTCCTCTTTTTTTTTTTTTTTTTTTTTCCTTTTTCAGAAAGATGCACAGTTTAAAATGGAAAGTGAATTCACCTAGCTTAAACTGATGACCTGGTGGCTGATGACTTCTTTCTAAGAGATAGAAGATGGACGGGACATGAAAATCAAACTATCATTCCTAGGGAAGCGTGTGAATGACCCAGGTATTATCTACCAGGCAGGCACAGGTTAAAATAAATAAACAAATAAAGCATTTTCAAAAGTGTCTGGGTTTTTTAACCTGTGTACGGCACGCGTCAGATCAGTCACCGCATCCCACCCTGCCTGACTCTCATTGGCCACATCTTGCCCCTGGGGCCACCACCACCCTGAGCCTCTAGGTACTGCCTGGCAGCCTCCTCCCACAGCTCCCCAGCAGGACTTTTCAAACATATGTCACCCAGGGGTTCAACTGCTGGGGCAGCTGGTGGATATCTGAGCAGAAATCCCACCCGTATGGTGACAGGCCAGACAGGAGAAATTGTGGGTAATGCAGAGCTATGTTGGCTGAAAGTCATCTTTAAAGCTGCAAAGTAGGGTTATTTCCTAGGTCCTTCATTGTTCAGGGGAACTAGGCTTTTTCTGCGTTCATTGCAAATAAGGCATCTTTTGGCATAAAGTTATCTTACTGGCTTCAGAAGGATCCTGAGTAGAAGTTAGGTGAGGAGACAAAAGAGTCTCAGTAAATCCCGTTCTTGCAGTGTACAGGTTATGATTTAATTTGGACAACTTTTTATTTCATATATAGGTGTTTTATGAGCATTGTTATGTGCATAGTTATTTAGTGATGACAGCAGAATTTCCATGTCAGATTATGAAATTTTGAGTGAGATGTTGTCCTGCTTAACCTATTTCCAGAAGTATATTAGTGTGTGTATTTGAAAATGCACCTATAGTTTGCTGGGACCATTATGTACGATTTTGTGCACAACACAGTTCTCTATGTACTGTCTCCTTGTCAGACACGGTGTCTATTTGTTTTGATTCGTCCAGTCACTTGTTCTACCTGCATCACTGAACTCTGTCTGATTTCTCTAGAGCTTCTAACGCTTTTTTGGTGATGGGATGACACTCAGGACTTGTAAGGTATATTTAAGTCCTTTGCTGAATCTTGAGCCTGACCCCTTTATTAATTTGTACATGAGATTAAATCTCCTTAGTCTTTTTACATAATACTACTGCTGATAACTCTGCTATGCTGAGTTCCTCAAGGGTTTCAATAAGCCAGAAGTTTGGTTTATTTTTAAAAATCTGTGCATTTTCCATGAAATAAAATATTAGCAGCGAGTAAGATGCTGTCAGCTGATACAGTCATTGTGGTTAGAACTTTTCTTATGGCTTAATACTTCAAATAAAATCATCTGGGCTGTAAACAGTGAAAAATAACATATAGGTCAGCACATAGCTAGCAAACACACATCTCAAAATAAGATTTTGTCAGTTCAATCAGGCTTATACTGATTCAAAGAGTGAAATTGTCCAGCTCAAATATTTCTTCTGCTTCTGAAACACAAAAATACCAAATGGTAAAATGTGTCTTTTTCTCATTCCTTTGACAGATAATTTTCTTACTCGCTGCAATGTTTCTGAGTGGAAGTTTCAGTGCAGGTAAACATTCTTATCTGCTTGTCATCTCTCAAAAAACCTTCAAAACCTGATGCTTTCTAGCATAATATTGATAGTGCGGTTTAATGGATTGAATTTTCTTTCTTTTTTTGTCAACTGGGCTAGCTTAGCTCACGTAAGAGTTGTTATACTTTGCCAACTTTTGCTTTACTGGGGCAGTCTAAATTATCTTAGCATTTGACATGAGGTTAATTTTTTATAATTAGTTAAGCCACTTTTTCCTCTAGTTCTCCATCCTTTTTCAATGAATAATTTATCTCTCTTAGGTTCCTCTCGGGTGAAATTTATCCTTGATTTCTTTTTGTTGATACATTTGGACCAAAAATATATAATGTGCTTCTACTAGCATGTGATAAAGATTTCTATGGACTAGGAAATATTTTCATCTTTGCATGTCCAAAATGTAAGGAAAAGAAGTCTTTTTTATCTCCATACAAATCTGCATAGAATCACACAAATAAATGATTTTTAAGTTTTGGTAAACAAGCAAAATAAGGAAATATCAGTGAGATTCCCCAGGGAAAAAAAGAGAAGCCCAGAAAGTATCTTATCACAGGCATGCATCCAGAAACAGAAATTTCCAAACACTGCCAATGATATATTGAAAAGGTGCAAGAAGCTCTTTAGCCACCTCTTTGCCTTCACACTTCCCTGTTATCTGTCAGTGCTGCTTTACTTTTTCTAGAACTTGTCAGGTTCTAACATCCTTGTTGCAGTGGTACAGAGTGTATTTACGTCTGCAGATCAAAATACTTTAGTCAGTACTTTCCTAATGTTTTTGGGTTTCACAACTGACCTCCTCTGTTTATACATTTTTTTTCTGCCATTTATACAATTTTGTTTCTGCCAATCATCTAATCAAACTCATCCTCGCTAATGTAGCAAGCAGAATACCGTCAGTAACTAACCAGCCTGAGTTGGTCTGTTCTGATTGCACTCACAGCTCCTTATACCTGGGAGCACCAGTTCCTTTGACAAAAGAAAGAAGGCTTGACTGCAGAAGCTTGTAAAATCTCTTGCTGGAGTGGCTGCATGAAATTTACTCTTCATTGCTGAATTTCAGAGATATAGAAGACCCGGTCAGTAATACAGTAAAGCTGCACAAGGTCATCTCCTTGCTCTGTGTAACATTACCCTCATTTACACACAAAAATCTCATGTTTAGACTCAGCTACAGCCATACACTGAGGCCTTTTTTCTGTCGGTTTTGTAGCATTATGCTCAGTCTGATCTCATTATCTACACCTCCTTCCTATTACATCTATACTGTAGATCTCTACAATTGTACTGTATAACTGTAACTTACTGTTCATGTTAAAGCCTAGCTTTGTATTTTGGGTGTTCTGAAGTGCATTTTGTTCAGCTGAGACCATCTGACCAGGTTGCCCAATTTGAGCATCGCCAGCTATAGTGTTTTCAGCATTATTAGCGTTACAACGAGCTTCAGCATCATTTGCAGAATTTATCTACTCTTTTCTTTTCATGTTTTCTTAAAAAAAACAGTGAGTACAATTGGATTTTAGTGGAAGTTTTAATTAAATAGTCTCATCTGGCTTTAGGTTTTTGTTTATTTGTTTGCTTAAAAGGACCCGTGTGGTGTTTAGCACACAGGATGAATGGTGTTCACCGTTCATGATGAGCTATTTAATTTTTCACTTTTATCTTCTTCATTCAGTATTTGGCCTTATATTTTATTTATTTCAAATTATAAGAACATGCACTGAAGCTAGAATTATTAATTTCCTCGCAGAATTTACTGCAGTTCTCAATATAGCGCTTTATGTTTTTATCAGTGTTTCTGAGGCATTTATTTGAATACATTTCCAATAAGCTCCTCTGAGGTGCAATGTTATGAATATTCCAGTTTTACAAAGAAGATGCATGAAAACTAAGGCAGCGGTTTCACAAGAAGTTAAGCTGATGCATTGTTTCTTGTTTGTTTTGGTTTTCAGGTGTTTTTTTTTTTCTTTTCACGTTAGGCTCTTTCACAAATAAATTCATGTTCATAGCATATATGTTATGTAAAAAATTTTTTTTCTCGCCCGCCTGGGTAAACTTCCTGCTATATTAGTGTTGTATAGGCTCATTGAGTGGTTTCAGGAGGAAAAGTAATGGTGGCAGTGGAGTTCTCTACCTGTCAAGTAAGTTAGGCAATTAGATTTGTTTATGTCTTATCTTCCAGCCTCATGACGGAATTACATACAGCATGCAGGTAGCTGTATCAGCCATCCCTGAATTTAAAGGCCAGTTGTTTCCATAAGCTG
>JBCJKH010026191.1:0-30516 GCA_039877255.1 Loriculus beryllinus
GGAATGGAGATTCTAACCTGCATGAGATGACCAGCCCTAGCCTTACCTGCTAAACAGAGTGCTTGAGCCCTCCCAACCCCTAAACACATATTGCTCTCTACAACTGAACACTCAGAAAGAAAATAAAAACAAGTATTCTTTATGCTGACAATAACGATTTATTAAGAACTTACATACAATGGTCATTTATGATAAAAATCGAAGGAAATTGTGAATTGCTAGAAAATGTTGAGGAATGTTGTTTGATTTTGCAGGTCATGATATTAGCCTGCATCCACCATATAGGTACATTTAAGAATAAACAGGTCTGTGTTTCAAACAAGGATGTGCAGAAGGTGACAGTGAGTGAAAATGAATGTCAAAGCTATAATCTATATTAGCATACAACTGTAGGCAAGTTCTTAAAAAGTAGTAGTGAGCTATGACTCAACAGATTTGACAGGTTAAAGGACAGACTTACAAAGACATCAAATTGTCAAACAGAACTCCATTTTATCTATCCATTCTTAAGCTAAGGAGCACTGCAGTACACAAAAATATTAACCTCATGAAAAGACCCCAGAAAATCAAAGCAAAACTCATGTTGCTTCTTTCTATAGCAACTTTCTGAACCATGTGGCAGGTGAAAATGGGTTGCAGTGATGGCACAGGTGACAGAGGCTTAAGTCTGTACCTTAAGTATGTTCCATAGAGCACCACAGGCAGAACATGGAAAGTTTCCCTCATATATTAAGTATGTGTAATGATATAGCATTCTTTAGAATTCAGGCCTTACCCAACCAAGACTATCAAGAATTCACTTGGACAGTAAAAAAGCTAAGGATCTTTCCCCTAATAAACACATTACAGAAATAACTCAGTCTTCTGTTGATTTATGTTCTCGGAAGTTTGCCTTTGGCACTGACTTGACAAAGCCATTAATTTGAGGCAAAGTTGCATGCTTGATACTGTCTTTTTGACACTCAATTGTTTTTATACAAAGCAACAGTCATCAAATGATTAAAAAATGAAAACAAATTCTCCTTCAGCAATGTACACTCTTCATGACTTACACATGACTATTGTTTCTGTACAAATGAAACACTCAAACTGAAGTCAGCTTTTAACTTAACAAAGAACCCTTTCACTGCAATAAAATTAAACAAAACAAAACAAAAAACAAACCAGACACAAAAAACCCCAATCTACAATTACCTGGTTGGTAGAAATTTGGTGAAAGTTCTCTGGCAACTGCTCTTGCAATATCACATTCCTGGCGAGCAGCCTGAGCAGCCTGATCCGCAGCGTCAGCTTTAGCTCTTGCATGTGCAGTTCTGTACAGAGCAGAAAACAGTTTAGATGCAGAGAAGTCTTTATGAGTTGCATCAATAACATGCAAGCAAAGGACTATTGTCCTCAGCTACCATGCAATATATGGGATAGTGCACTCGTATGCTCACTTGCTGTAAATAACTGCAAATCAGTTAAAGTATTTTGGAATCAACATATTATTCCTCTCAGTCCTTCAGTCCTGCTCATCCTTGTAGTATCAAATTTAATTGCAGGTACAAAATTTACAGCCCAAGCTTATAATTAAGATTCTGAAATAGAAGTAAGTAGTATGTGACCAAAACCTGGAATTATGATTTTAATACACGTTACCAGAATGTGCATAGAAGCGTACAGAAGGTTGGACTGGGCCACTATACTGACTTCTACACAGGGATCTGTGAAACCAGGATACACAGTGGTCAAGAGGACTGTGGGATGCATTCCCACAGCATTTTCAGCATGTCAAAGTTAATGCTCATTGCTGGGTGCCATCTAAGATTTTTAAAGGGCAAACCTGACGTATGTTTGCCTAGAAAATAAGAGAAATCTTCCCACAATCAGACCATGTTGGAAAGGAATGGGATGACAAATGTATTTGATGCTTCAATAGGCATTTGTATAAATAGAGAATTAACAGTTTTAAATGCTTGTAACTCACTGAATTTCAAATCCAAAACCATCTGAAAAGACAACTTCTCTGAAGTCAAGACCACAGTTTGAATATTTTTGTAAAGTAATCTGCCCTTTGCTTCCACTTTTATCCTTCTACTAGTTCTTAAAAAGTCTTAAGGACGGCTTGTGCAAGTGCCTCTGATTCCAGACTGTGCAAATTGATAGTTGTGTGACTGCAAGATTGCATCACTGTTTGTCCCATCTTCCCTCCCCACTTCCTTTTTTAAACAGTCATCTGTTTAAAAATTCCTGATGGCACGGATCTCTCTGTGCTTCCACAGCATTAGCACATAGCCTAGAGCTATGAACTGGTTCATTAGAATGGAGGGGAAGCCAAGAACGGCAAACTGGCAGACATTTTTCCAGCTTCTAGAGACATTAACTTTTCTAAACTAGAAATATTGAATTTCATGATATCAGGAATTTTGTCATACCATTCTAGTAGAAAACTGACATTTAAGTAAGAAGAAAAATGGGTAAGAGGACAACAGCAGCAGCAACTTGGATCCCATGTGCCTGATGATATTAACCAACAGCAATCAAATAAATGAAAACTTTCAACAACTTCGCTGTAAAAATTCAGCGTTATTTTCAAGGAATACAGAAGAGCTCTATGTGGTTCAGATGAAGCAAGAATTAAATGTTAGCATTAACCAGAATGAGCACCAGAAGATTAACAGTACAGCAGACTTTGCATTTCTAAAAGGATGTTTAATCCCGAAGGGTACTAGTATAAACACAGACATAAAAAACCCCCACATAGACAGTTTCATCTGTGGTGCCTGGAGAAGATTTATTTAAGTTACATCCTCCCTAAAATGTGTGTGGGGATAAATGTTGAATGTTATTTCAAAGCTTAGCTTGTCATAATTTACTGGATAAGTATCTGCTCATGCTGCCTTCTCACAGGTCCCTGAAAAAAAGCCCAAACCAGCAAATAAGCAGTAACACCTTCAACTTGTACTTGGGGTGGAGAAAAGAAGCTGTTAATGAAAACAAACACACCGTATTACCCCATATGTGTTCTGTGTAGTTCATGAATGGTTGTACAGTATGTGCTTGCTTAGTAACAGTAATCAAACCCGCTCTTTCTCTGTAATCATTATTTTCAATTAGATGAGCTATTCTTAGCTCCTGAATAATTATGTCTATGTAGCATAAACTTAATGAAGCAATCCTAGCACTGGGACAGTGTTTTGTGAGATAATAATGTAGTCTGCACATAGACTAGACACTGATCATCCTTTTGTGATTACAGAACAACCAGACTATCCCCGTATAAAAATAGGCTAATACTATTGCCCCCACTACAATAGACATTTTAAAAGCTAATACATTAAATGACCAGCATCAGGAAAACATACTGCCAGGATAGTACAGTTCTTTATTGATGCCTGTGAACTTCTGCATGATTATATCCAAGAAGCAAATCACTCACCCTGTTCAAACATACAGTATCAGTTAGTTAAGGAATTAAATGGTGACACAAGTAAATAAGCTAGTGAAACTGTGCAAAGTATGTCACAGTAGGAAGAAGCCAATGAAACAGAAGGTAAATGAGCACTGCTTTCCTTCACTACCTTAAATTACACCTATTTTTCCAGCTCAGAATTCCTGCTATTGTGCCCCTTTTGTAAGCAGTCAGGAGTTCCAGCAGACCAGAAAGGGTGGAACTGTTCAGACACAAATGTTGCCAAGGCATGTCTCAGTGACACACTTGAGCAGAGCTGCAGTACTCCACTGTCCCGAGAGAAGACACAGCACAAAGAATTAAATAGGCCCATGAGGGTAAGGCACATCAGAGCAGGCCTTCGACCAGTGAAAGAGAAGTGTGCATGTGGCTGTGCTGAGATTCTTCCCTGATGGCTTCCTCAGCAAGAATCACAGACAACATATGGCAAATGTGAAAAGAACATGAGCACTGTGCTTCACCTGTGAACACAGGCATTAGCTGCATTATTTTCTATTATGGTTTTTGGATGCTTTACTGATAACTTCCTCAATATGTACTTTATTATCTCAATTTGAAACTGCATGTACAGAAATCTCTTCCACTCCTGCATACTTACTTAATAAGTGTCAGACGCAAATAATTTTTCTGTTGCTATTTAATTTCCTGCATTTTGTTTTGTTTTTAATTCTGACTTCCACACTTGATTTGTCTGCATGCTTTCCAAATTACCTGCTGACAGTGCTGCTTGGCATCGCATTTTGTTTGTAATTGTTTCATTTTGCCTTGCACAGATCCCCACACTATTAGAATGCTACTATCAGAGACTGGAGAAAAATATGTTAGTTTTGAATAGTTTATAAGGAAAGCTAATGACTTGGTAAAGGAGAGCTGTGAACAGGCAGACCTTTGTAAAAATTCAATCTCAGCAACTGGAATACGCAATACACATCACTAACTTATGAAATGCCATGTGTATTTACCCAAAAATATCATCCTACCATTAATATTCCATGTGATGTCTCAAACAGGTGCTTGAAAGCTTTCAAACCAATATAAAATGAAAGTATTTAAACCAAAACAAATTTATATTTAGAGGAACAATCTACTACCTAGCTAATGAGTCCGCAATGGTGGTAAATGCAACCAAGGCAGAGACAAAACAAAGTTGCATCTTGAGGTATGGCAGAAATCAAACTGTACTAGCATTAAAGAGGAACCCGCAGCTATAAGCTCATGCACAATTTTGGTACCTGGTGAAGGCATGTTGTGCTCCTGTATCTACCAATCTCTGTTGCCAATGAACACGGCTGGAGGACCAATGGCTGAGTAACTTTGCTGTTAGAAATTTTATTCTGGCTCATAAGGGGAGGTCTGATTTTGAAAGAAGCCTGAACTTCCTAGACTGGGGGACAACCAATTCCAATACTGATTACCTTTCTTTTCTGTGTTTGATTGGGTAGGTAAACATATACATATCACAGAATCACTGAAGATCACCCAGTTCTAATCCCCGTGCCATGGGCAGGGATACCTTCCATTAGACCAGGCTGCTTAAAGCCCCATCCAGCCTGGCCTTGAACACTGTCAGGGACGGGGCATTCACTCATCTTCCGGGCAACCTGTGCCAGTACCTCACCACTCTCACAGTAAAGAATTTCTTCCTAATGTCTAATCTAAATCTCTCCTATGTCAGTTTAAAGCCATTCTCCCTTTTCCTTTCACTACATCATCTTAGCTATACTCATGAGATTCTGAGCAGTCAGGAGTTTCTTATAAGCAGTCTCCCCTTCCAGCAATACTAACAATCAGATTTCTATCTACTGTCTGAAAAGTGACTTGAAGGAGGAGTACTGAGGACTGAAGAGCTTAAACATCTATCTAGCATTCTGCAGCAACAATACTTATATATAATGACATGTGCCTGGTATGCATTATGCAATGTTTACCTAAATTTAAACACCATTTAGAACTGCCCATCACCCTCCAGATTATTTTGTATTTCCATGGTATCCTTCAAAGGCACTTGTAATGCTACCTCATTAAGAGTCAAGTAAAAATGTAAGCAATGTATTTTGTTTTATTTTTCAGCTTTTATTAAATACAGTGTTTCCAGCATAAAGCTTTCCAGGAGCTTGCTTTCTGTTTCTTCAAATGACAGAAATACTTCTCGCTGTTTTCCCTTTGCCAAATACATGAAACATGATTATGCTTCTACTAAATTATCCTTAATAATCTTAACACTTATTAATAGATTTCCATATAGTAAAAAAAGCAGTAAAGGCTAAACCTACATGAAGTTCTCAGAGATATATTTCATTAATGAAAGCTATCAGGTTTCTCTGAGTAACATTACACATTGTGGGTCACCACCTATTATCATCCTTTTTGAAACTGTAATTATCTAAAAAAATTATTTCCCATTTTCCTAATTCTAAACTATAGTGATTTTTCTAGAAAGCAAAGAATATTCTGTTGCTTTGTTCCAGGTATGAAACTACCCAACATTTTTACATTTCTATCTATTGGAGGCTCAGTGTTGCAAAACTGAGCTCTGATAAATTGCTACAGAAAACAATAGTATTTCCAGGAAAAGATGAGCTGGAGATGAAAACTTTAAGGGATGATTCTTTTGGTAATTCAATTTTCTCCTTGTTTCCATTTTATTTCCATATTCTTCTTATATATATCAGTAATGAATGCTACAGAATTATCTAGCAGTGCAAGTGAGAGACTGCCATTTAACAAGTTTGCCAGTCATCCTCCTCAGCTTCTTTCAGTGATAATACTGACAGAAAAACAATATTCTGCTATGCTAGGGTTAAAAATACATATGTTCACAACCATGCAGAGCTAGCTGAGAACTGCTGGCTGTATCACTCTCAACAACGGTTCACTGAATACCAGCAAGAAATGGGAATCTTGGAAAGAGACAGAAAAGACTGACTTAGAGATACTGCAGTACAAGAGCTTCATGCCAGCAAAAAAAGCGCTCGTAAGCTGCATATTGAATTGGCTAAATGAGATACATATCCTCAGTCAAGAACTCTGAACTCAAAACTCTTCAAAGTACTTTACTCAGTATTTCCTTTGTGCTTTGACAGATTTTAGTTTCAACCAGCCACACCTCCTTCACTCAGGAACAGGACTGTCTTGGTGCTGTCAGTAAAGTCTCATGTAGTGAAGCATAAGCACATCTATTATGTACACACTGCTTGCACATTGATTTGTATCATCTTACCTAGTGGAGTTTGCTTCTGAAAACTCCTCCTTGCCACCATAAATCCATTTCTAGCTTTTTTTCCAGTCCAAAATCATATTAGAAGAACTGAAAAAAAATACTAATCTATAGGTAACAACAGCTTAAAAATGGAGGAAATTCCTTACAACTGGCAAATGGCCCACCTGATTTTAGTACTTGGATAAAAAATAACCTGGGGGTAATGACTGATTGGCTGATGCGTGTGTTTTACCTTACAATTAGTTTTTGCTCCAGAGTTGTTTAATATTTTACTTTCATGATGTCTCAATACAAATAAAAAACATACTATGGTCAGTTGGCAGATTATACAACTTCTGGATTCCAAAAACCCCAAGTGGACAAATTATTGTAACCTACAGCTACTGTAACTTAAAGCTTACTGTAACCTAAAGTTCAGTGAGAACAACTCCAAAACCCATTGCATGAAACAGAATACTGGGAAAACTAAACATCTAGCAAGTATGGGAGGCTGTCATGGAAAGTAGCATAGAAAGAGTGTAAGAAAAATCTGACTAGCCCCACACACTGTAGCAAAAAGAAAGGTTAATGTGGTCTTTATATATGAGAGATGAGAATCAAGTATAAATGGGATTTTTTTCTTGCTGTACTACGTAATTCAGGCTCCATAAAACCACTCACGGAATAATGCCTAGCTCATCTATGTCTCAAGAAGAAAAAAGAAATGTCAGGACCACAGAATAATAGGTTTGAAAAAGAAAAACTTGTTAACTTAAACTTCTTGAAGATCTTTAGTGAAGAAACAATGGGGAAGACAAAATGGGGAAAACAAGTGTTTCAGATAAAAACTTACCTGGTCCAATGATAAAAAACTGAATTTGGGTATAGTCAACCCTGAAATGTTTTGGGTATATTTCATAGTGAAAAAGAGAGATCTTTCTGACTCTTTAAAATTATATGAGGCAGAGTACTAAAAGTCCCCTTTAATCCATATTCTGAGAAGAGAATGGCACTGTCTTTTGTTTACAGGAAGTGGGATTAGATGGTTTAGAGACTGTTTACACTAGGTATTTCAGACATCCGATATGGGTGCTCACTGGAGGCACCCCCTCCTACTCCATTAAAAATAAAGAACCTGAAATATTTACAATTTGGTTCTCTGAACTGTGTGGATGTTGGACTCCTGCAGTGGTCAGCATGAACATGCTTTGCTGTGCCTACCAATATACAAAAAGTCCTATGACAAACACCAGCCTGATTGTTTGTAGAAGAACTAGATTTGAACTAGCTGATCTTTTAAGTTCTCTTACAAGTCAAACCATTCTATGATCAGCTCCCTTCTTATGCCAAGATACACAACCTCTTTTCATTCTCCTTTAGACCTCTGTGGCCTACCATCAGTAAAACCAGACTACTCAGCAACTCAGAGGTACTGAGGTACACATTTCTGTAATTTACACTAGTCCCATGTGTACTCAGCAGTTCAGAAAGATTAAAGGTAAATGAAGGACAGCATCCATGAAAAATAAAGTATTTCTGAAAATTCACCTTTAACAATCAAGACAAATTAGTTCAGTTTCCTTAGCCTGTCTTTCAGGGGCTCACTCCTGCTCACCTGTTTGGAAAAGGACTCATATGCAGGTGTCTGAATTTAAAAAGCAGTTTAAAATTGCTATTAAGCATCACTAGTGAAGCTGCATTTACATGGCACACCCCCTCACCTTAGGTGTCCCACTAGCCTGGCATTATTTATGTGCATACCAGATAATCTGCCCCTGGGTAATGGAGCTGGCTCTTCATGTGATGTATTCAATTTTATCTATTATTCTAGCAGGAGCCTGAATGAATGAAGTTTTGATTTCATATTGATTGTACTTGACCCTACCACTGGCACAGAAATCTTGAAGATGGTCTTCAATTTCAGCAAGATGAACAGAAAAATTTCAAGCAGAAAGCAAGTTTTCCTGTGGGGAAATTTGGGGAAAACAACACCTCTGTACTTACAGGATTTTTTCCCCATTTTTGCTAACAGTGATTCACTGCTGGTACCTTTTCATATCACTAAATGCCAAGTACATTTACAGAAAAGTAGAAATCTTGATGCACATTTGTCTATGCTACTTTACAGGACAGAGTATATCCTATTTTATTATTAAGCCTCCTTAGTGAGCAGTATTTACTTCCAGTTCCCTGGCCCCATAATGTTAATTCCTGCAGACATGTTTTTTGGAAAGGGGTAAAGGAATATCTGCAACAAATTTGACGTTTCCGATCACCAAAGCCAATTGTATTGGTTGACTGAAGACAGCTTCAGAATCCTGCTGGAAGCATAAAACAAAATAGATGCACACTTAAGCTTCAGCTGCTCTTGATGGCACAGTTGAGTGAAGAAAAAAAGAAAGAGAAAATATGTTTCTCTTTCCTTCATCATAAAATACAAGCTTCAAGGAAAAAGAACTCCACGTAATAAGCATTCTGCACTGAGAAGGTATAATTCCTGCTGAAGGAAATGGGAATACATGGACTGTTGTGATCATTTGCTCAGACAATTTCTACAGTATGTTTTAGTGCATTTCCCCATGCCTTAACCCTGTTCTTTACCTGGGAATAATGAAATAAAACAGTACGTATGATGACCGCTATCATTAACACCAGTACCTGGCAGCTACTCTAAACTGTGTGTAACAAAGCAACAGCAAATCATCATCCCATGGATACAGCTAGATGAAAACCAGGAATAGCTTACAGGAAGAGACCAAAAAGTACGAAATCAATTGTCGATTTTTAGAAAAAATATATCCTAAATATTTTTTTGTTAGAACAATTCCAGTTATAAAACTTTTGAAAGCCCTATTAATCAGCAAAACTATGTCAGATGTCATCCTTGACAATGTCTATATTTCTTAATTTCTCCTTTGTACAGAGTTGATGCAGTTTTTTAAGGATTTATTTATTTTTCTTTTTTTAATTTTAGGGCATGAAATGTCCAGATATTTTAGTAAAGAATACAAAAGCATTTGTAAAGCAAAATACATAATGCAAACCAGTACCTGATCTCTTCTTACGTCATAATATATATAACTTGCAACATACTGGTTACATGACAATTACAACACAGGAAATTACAGGGAAAAAAAAGTGAAAATTTACTTAAAAGTCTGTGGGTTTTGCTGGCTTCAAAAAATGTCAAAATAAACTGCCCGAACGTAAATACTTCTAAGAATATGCCTCATGCTTTTCCTAAATGACTTTGGCAGTCTCTCACTTATTAGATTACAGTTCTGTGATCAGAATAAAAAAGTTGATTATTGTGCTTGTCAGAGGGAAATATGCAAGGAAAAAAATCACAGCTTCTTGGTTGTGCTTGGTGCTTATTTGTCTTCCAAAAGCTGCAGCACGCACATTTATTTCTGCCATTTTCTCAAAATAATAAGAACAATAGTATGGAATTGAAACCTTAATAACCAGTAAGAATAGAAAGGATACAATGACCATGGGATAAAGTTTAAATCTAAAATAGTTTGGGGGAGGCTTGAAAAAATATCTACAACATAAAGGCAAACAAAATTTTTTATGAGATACAATAATGCAATTTAGGCATTTATAACTAAAAGAAGAACGTGATGTGATTAAGCTTTTTAAATAACAAACATATTGACATGAATGCAAATAATCTGTGGCAACGTTTTTTTTTTAACAGTCCTTTTAGTATCTCTGAGCATTAAAATCTAGTGGAGATACAGAACTTTAGTATTTTCATACTTTTAAAGGCATGTATTAAATCTTTGTGTCTTTAGCAGTCTGACAGCCAAAAGTGAATTGAGCTTATCTTTCTTTGCATGGTTCATTTCTGTTCCCCCATCAGGTGCCAGATGTCTACAAAAACAGTATTGATAGAAAACTGTCTAGCAAACCATTCTGGGGTTAGTTTTCCTGTTTTCAGTTGTTACAAATTCTCTGGCATGTTTAAAGATAACTGTTAAAAAAAATTCACAGAAATGCTTGAAACAGAAGACACTGATGTGTTATATCTGAACAGCCTAATCAGCAAAAGACCTAAGCTCTCCATTAAAGACAAGTGCACAAGTGTAGGGATGGTTGCATATGATTTGACTTTTCTCCAGGCTGGCAGATATGAATGAAGCTGCTTGTATTATATATTAAACATCAAGAGACTGAACAGTAAAAACAAGCTAAGGAAAGACTTTGATGATCCTTCCATCTCTAAACATGTAATTCCTCTTAACTGAAGGGCACTTCAGATTGAAAGTAGTATCAGATCCTTTCAGGCATAGAGCAGGTGACAGCTATTGCACAGGTTTTGTTATCTCCAGTGTGAAGGAAATGCAAAACCTGGGTTCATGACAAGCACAGTTAATGCTTCAAAATAATCTTCCCTCATACACATACTCTCTCCCAAATAAAGTATTTGTATATATGTACCCTTTGTACCTACTGCAATGCTGACAATAACACACCATTTGAATAAATAACCAGCATGTCCTATCAACTACCAGAAAAATTTAAAACCCAGGATCACTGCTCTCCACTGATTCCCATAGGGCTGATTATCTTTCCTAGATGCCCAAAAGGCTTTTGCGGCATTCAGAGACTGCTGGGAGTTCATAGCAGCTTATTTAGCCCTGCTTAAAGCAGTCCTTGACTGCTTTGTTCATCTGAAGATACGCAGATCTGCATGGTAAGCTAAGGATTCATTGTTGTACTCTTACACATTTAGCAGTAATCACTTGTGACAGTAACAACTTATTGAAGACTCAGGAAGCCTACTGTTTTGAAACCCTCTCAACATAGCCACTTGTTCCTTTTTGTTCTTTTTTTTCCTTACTATGGTCCTTGTCTGGATTCTTGCCATTCTCTCCCATTCTCTTCTAGAAAGCAAATATTCTCTTTTCTGCACCACTAATACCTGTATTTTAGTGCAAATACTACTACATGCTATGAAGAAGGAAGTAAGTCCCAAAATAATCAATCCTAATGTCTTACTTTCCTCTCTTCACACAAACACAGATCTACCAGACTTGCGAGATTATCTAAAGGTTGATGGGTTTTACTGACTCTCATGACTCTAACACCAGAGCAGCTGGTAATACAAGAATCTCCTATTAAGCAATACTATGTACTCCCAGTCCCATTAAAAAGCTGTTCTTACTAAGGCCCAGTCTTGATATCTGGTGCTCTGAGAGGAAGGCAATTCTTAAGCCTCAAGCCCAGCTTTCCTTGTAAAGTATCTTAAATAAGCTATCTTCCTAAATTGCAGATCCCAATTTAAAACCATTACCCACATCCTATCACAACACTCGCCGACGAAGGGTCCCTCACCATCTTCCCTGTAGGCTCTCTTTAAGTACTGGAAGACTGCAATAAGGTCTCCCTGAAACCTTCCCTTTTCTGGGCCAAACAACCCCAACAACTTACTTTGTCAGGTTGTGTACCAATATAAGATGGTCCTTCCTAGAGTTCCTATAAAGCCACCTTCACCTGAATCTGTACCTTACTGTATGAATCCCATGGGGAAAAATGAAAGTCAGCAGCAGGGAGGGCTTCTGTCTTGCCTCAGTTCTTCTGCTGAAGCCTACATTACTGGGGGCTTAAAGGAGTAATGGAGGACATTCTTGAAGAGCCATTGGAAGAGCAGGGAAAGCAAACACATGCCTCCTTGAAGAATTTGTAATTCAAGATGATCAGTGCAAGGTAATGAAAAGATTATTTTACAGAATTAGCAAAATAATAATAATAATCTCTCCCCAATGAACTACAGTCAGAATTTCAGCTATATCTATCAATGAAGTGTACGTCTACTGAACATGGAATTTCACCTCCTATTATGCTTAGCTGCCAATATTTAATAAAACATGAGGGCTCATTCCATAAGTAGCCTTGCTCCTCTGGCACAAGCACAGTCTGGCAGCAAGTAGATGTACATGGAATGTGATTTCTCATTGGAAATAAGTCACTTGGTAACAAATAGAGACTTATTCTGCAATCCATTAAATAAATAACATTTTCACTCTCTGTGAGACAGATGTGTGGTGAAAGGTCTGCTGGGATAAAGAAAACTTGTTCTATAAAATACAGCCCTGAAAAGAATTGCTAAACTAATAGGCTGGTTTGCAATGAATTCTGTGGAGCTTCTTTAATGTAGGTTGAAATATGCTGGCAGCAGGGTTTTTTTTAACTCTCATGCAAGTGAGTCCAGCTATAAGTCTTACAATTTACTTTTTTTCTTGAATGGCTAGCCTGTCTAGATGCAAAGTAGTGCACTGAATATTCAAATTGTTGAGAAAACAGGGTACAAATTGACTTATTTTTGAAGGGTCAACGTGGGAACTAGATTGCTATCTGATCATCAAGGTGGAATTTCACAGAATGGCAGAAATACAGAGAAAGCTTTTAGGAGCTCTTAGGTCCAGGATTTTTATGTACTTTAATCAGAATTCTTACATGCAGAAATTCAACCTATCTGTAAGTTTGCTAAAAGAGCCATTACTGGGGAAGAGAATGATACTCTCTTCTCATGTTTAATGGATATGAATAGCAATTGAAACCACAGGGCTGTACAATTCCATAGCATCTGGACAGAGAGCGTACAAGTCACAACATGAATCACTGCACTATAGTTCTCTTTCATCACCTTGTGTCTAGGTAAAAATAAAAGTGAGTTCCTTATTTTAAATACATCATATATTTTATAAAGAGTGACAGCACCACAGACAAGTGCAAGATGCAACATCCTGTACTGGTAATTTCAGGTACATCATACATTATCTTCATAGAAATGCCGCAAACAATGACTCAGTCTTAGACTTCGAACATGATATGATAAAATCAAGTATTAACAGCCTACAAGTGAGATAGCACTGGGACAACTTTAGATTTTTTTTTTTGGACATGAAAGAAACGGCCTTTCTTATCTACCTTGAGAAAATACACAGTTTCTAGTGCCAAGGAAACAGGAATCTCAATTATAGATCTTCTGTGAAGCAAGGTCGATTTTCTTTGAAAAAGGCTTCAGAGAAAGAAATCTTTGGTGAAGGAAAGGACATAAAAGCCATCTCTGGCATGGAAGGCTGAAACTGAATGGGCTGGACAGGAAAACTTATATTTAAGGACCTAACCATTTGAGTTCCCAACAATTAGTCTTGAGGGAAGAGGGCAAGACAGAGTCTGAAGGTCATATTTTCTAGTGTGGGTTAAAAAGAGATCTCTACTTTCCTGTTACATTTGTCGGGTTGTCTCAGAAGCAAGAATATTGTCAAAATAAAAGGAATGCTGACTCCTATGGCAAGCATCTCAGGAATATTTGGCAAGAGACTCCATCTGTGATGCTGGGACAATTCTTTTGGCAATTGTTAGCAGATGTGTCAGTCCCCCACTGCCCAGGGTAAGAGGTCCCAGTTCTTTTGGTGAGTATATGCCACCAAATTTACACGCTGAAGAATCATGAGCTCTAAAAAAGTCCCATTTCCTCCAGAGCACCTGAAGCTACACAGCTACAGATTCCATGCCATAAATGGTTGGGATATCCAATGTGTACATTTCTTCCTGCAACGTTACTTGGCTAACAGTAGACCCTTTTGTTTCACCAAAATTGAGCTTTTTGTTGTCATAAGAACAAGGTGTCACCCCACCCTATATGAAAAGATGATTCCCTGCCAGCAAGACGT
Organism: Loriculus beryllinus; assembly: GCA_039877255.1. Classification (NCBI taxonomy): domain Eukaryota; kingdom Metazoa; phylum Chordata; class Aves; order Psittaciformes; family Psittacidae; genus Loriculus; species Loriculus beryllinus. The sequence continues at coordinate 14,339 of JBCJKH010026191.1, forward strand.
GGAAGTCAGCCAAACAGCTTTAGCAAAGCTGAGGTATAGTTTCCTCAAGAAAGGTCAAGTTGTCTGGGGTCTTTGTCCTTAGGTGTGCTTTTACTTGACAGAATCCTTCTGTACAACTAATACTACTTAGGAAGCTCAGCTGGAGTCACTGTAAAAATATTCAAGCTCTTTTTCTTGCCCCTCTCTATAAATTAGTCATGCCTGTCTTTGGCTGGTGACTATAAAACTACACTACAGTGTTTTCATTGAATTTAGCATCACTCATTAATGTTGAAAATGACCCTGCATGAGTAAGAAGCTGACATGACATGACTTCCAAGATGTCTTCCAAGAAGTCTTTTGAATATCCAGACACATTAACAACATACTATGAGACCAAATTCTTCCACATACACACTCCTCAGTGGTAATGCCTCAGATCATAACAGGAAGCCAACTCTCGACCAATATCTAAAAGACAGTGCCTGAAAAAAGTGAAAAAGCAACTGATTGGAAGATGAATTTCCTGCTTTCAGTCAATCCTAAGTATCACTCACAAGATGCTCCCACTAGATGCCAAATAGGCTGATGTCAGGTAGAATGCTGAGCAAGGGGGAATGGGCCCTTGTCCAGTGAGAAGGGCAGAAACCAGAAAACCAAAGCTCCTCCAGGAACGTTGTATAAACTGTACTTGGTACTACAGTTTATATTTGGGCTAACTGCTATCTCATAACCAGTGACAGACCAGGTTTAGTGGCTGAACCTCATTATCTGTAACTGGGATCAATATGGAGACTCATACTGGAGTAACTATGGCTACTGATGTCCATGTTGGGAGCACCAGTGGTGTTGTCATTCCAAAAATTTCATCTCAGCAGGGTGTGAGAGTATCAGTATGTTGCTAACTCTTTATTATTCTGCGACATTTTGCTACGGCAGTTGGGCATTAGTCTGATCTGTGGTGTATTTAATGGACACTAATTGCTTATAATTGAAATGCTGGAGCTTACTTTAAGGTTTGATGATGCCATGTGCTGCTGCAGAAGATAGAATTTCAGTCATGAATCTCACATATTGTGCATTCCAGCAGATAAGGGCAGGCATATGAAATACCTGAATACGGAGTTTCCCTAGCAAAAGAATAATTGACTTTTTTATGTTGTACAGGGAAGAGTACGTTAGTTGTATGGTGGACTAAATTTAAAGCATGCAGAGTCTTATCTGCTCAGTTCAGGAATCTGGGCAGGGGCATCTGAACCAGTGAATACGAGATCAGGACAAAATTCTGGAAAGTTCTGGAAATGCCTGAGCTGAGAACAAGCATTTTCAATACCCATCCCATTCTCCCACTGAGAGTGAGATGGAAATAAGCAGGCCCCATCTATGCTATCCTTCTACATGGAGGCCTTAGACATCTTATACTATGGTACCCTACATGGAAGCATAAAAAGACTAAGCTAGGTGTAGGTTCAAAAACTATGCGGCTATTAAAAACAACCAGAATAGCCCCCTGGTCTAACCTCCCTGAAGAGTGTACACACCTAATGTGACACACACCTGAAGAAGAAATGCCATCTGGTGAGACTGGAGCATGACGTACTGCAGTGCTGCTACTGAACATTGCTTCTGTGTGAATAAGATTTTTGCTGGTGTTATGTCAGAGCTGAATTTAGTCCTGTTGGAGATGGGATAATTATGCAAAGAGTCGTCCACCTCCAGCTAATTACTTTTCCTCCTACAATATCTCTGCATTAAAGTGTATGAATTACATCTACCACAAGCTTTAAAAACTTTGAAAATGTGAAGTTCGGAATTCAGAAACTTAAATACACTATCAAAGGTCTGTTATTTCTGTCAATTAATATGGCATTATGTTTAATAATCAATGGAAACTTCTTACTTTTCTCTTAGTAGCAGCAATGTTACAACTAAACTACTCAGATTTCTTCACAGGTTGTAACTTCTTTCTTTTAATGTCCTTTCAAGTAAATTAACATATCATCTCTAAATCCTACACTCCAATGCTCTTTGTGGTAACTGCAGTTCTAATACTATCTATCTACTTTATTCAGTTGTCTTTTACCCTACACATGAAAACATTTCCAGAATAAGATTTGGTTTACATGCAAAATATAACAGTTAGTTTGGAGTAAATCCGTAAACGAAACTGCCTTCTGCACCATGCACTTTCAAAATACACAAGGAAAAGGCACTGTTATCCTGAAAGATAACAGAGAGAATTCTGAATAGTTAATCCAGAATATTTTATATCTAGAAAATTTTACACAGCTAAAAAGTATTTTAGCTATGGAGAACAATCTCTACATTGGTGCTGTCTGTTAATTTACTTATTAAGAATCAGGTGTACTTTTTTTTGTTTTTCAAATGGAAACTCTTACTTTTCTTTCCCTTACAATGCTTTTAGGATGGAGCAAATCACATTTCCCTCTCATAATTTGCTGGGATGAAAGACTGTGGGACACAGAAGCAATGCCACTAATCTCAGATCAAAATATTTATGAAAGGTCTGACGGTTTTTCTCTCTGTTATCCTTCAGACAACATTTTTTTAGAGTGCTCAAGAAGAACAAAGCACACGTTGGCTAAACAAGTTCCCTGAAAATGGTATTGCCTCTTAACTGTGTCAAGCTTGTGTCAGAACAGAAATGTTAAAAGGGAAGAAGCCAAACAGGTAAGTAAGGAAATAAAATATGCTCAGCAGCAATTAAGCTGTAAAAGCAGCATAAAAAAGAAATTAAAGTATTTGAGAGTGTATCTGTGGAGAAACAAGAGTCAAGGTGAAGAAAGTAAGATTTACAAACAGAAAAAAACGTATCTTCAGAAAAATTTTACCAATAAATCTAAACCCTAAACAGTACAGCTTAGAAAATTCCTTGGTATGTGTATCTTTGGTATGGACAATTTTTGTCTTTTTCCCTGTGAATTATGAAGGCAAGAAAAGAATTAAAGACAAGTTTTGAATTTAGGGTTGGAACTACATTCACCCAGGCAAAACACTGCACCCTTGACACTTATGTTAGAAAACAGAACTCCAATTCTTCAGCAGGTCCAGAAGAATTCAGAGGAAAGAAGGTGTGTTTTGTTGCTGTTTTATTTTAATTGGTTTTTTTTAAGCATTATTTATAATTTCTAGGTTAAACTGGTTTTGACATTATAAATTTCAATCTATAGCAACAGATACTCTCTGGTAGACACCAACAGCCTCTTTGTCTATTTTTCCTTATATGAGTGGCAATGAGAGAACACCGTCTCCTTGCCAGCACATTCATACGTAAGATGATCAAAACTGTAATAGTTTTTTTAACTTAAATGTTTTTGCACAATAATAAACACAAATATGTAACTTCTCAGTGTAGCTGTATTTTCTAATCTATTTCAACACCGCTAAGAAATAAGTCAGAATTATTTTTGAGATGTCATAGCCACAAAGTCTATTTACCACTACACGTAGCAGAATTTAAACTAGGTATTTGAATAAACAGATGGCAAAATAAACAGAATAATGGCTATAGAAAACAAGTAGAATTTAGCAAGATTGAAGAGGGCAACCTGTGCACACCTTCACATATTCAAGTGGAATGAACAGTTGTCTTATGCCCTTTTATGTGGTAAATGTAGTTTTGTTTTGATTTTATGTTTGCCTCTACTGAACCACCTTTATACTGTATAAATGTGTACATGGTTTCAGAAACAACAGCAACTGAAGCATTAAAAGAAACCCCAATTATTATAAAGGGAAATAATACAGAAAGAAATACTAGAGCCCATGTGCACGGTGCTACTGTGCAGAGGATTCTCTTCTCTGGCTGGCATTTTGCCTGAATACATTTTTTCCAGGTCATCAAATTCCCGATTACATTCATACAACAAAGGAACACATTAGATCCCTTTAAGGGACTGCGTAGGACAAAAAAATCCAGATAAAGCTAGGCTACAGTTTCATGTATGCTTAAAACTGCAGAAGAGCACAGCTGAAAGGAACCATCTTTTCTTCCCCCAGTCTCAGCCAGCCATTCCTGCAGTCAGGAATGTCTTATGTTTTCAGCCAATTCCTGCTACCAGTTCATCAGTACTGCAGGCTAAAAAAGTACTTGAAACTACAAGCTTCAGGAAAGAAGTAAGGAAATGAGAAGGTTGAGCAAAGAAAAGAGCTTGATATAAAGACTACTCAATTTTTCTTTTGGCACTGGGGGACATTAAGTCTTGGGTCATTCTGCTCCTGCTCAGGGAAGAATTATTTTCTGGTTTTGTTACTCAGGAAAATGCAACAGCAAACCATGAAGCAGCTGCTTCTCTTTCACAATCAGTTTTTGCTCCAAATGCTGGAATTGTTTGTACCCCTCCCCCAACAAAAAAGAATCAGTACATTACAACAAAGTCTTTCTGTGGTCTATTTGTGTGATTGTGAAATATGTGCAAGGACTTCATGCCTCATGGTTGGATATATTCTTTTGCTGGTGCTCAGTTTGTATTGTCATACAGATTTGGTGAAGGGGAAATTAAGCAATGGGATAGCTCATAAAACTAAGATGAGGAGATTCACAAGCTAAAATACCATACTTGATAAAGTTAGGCAAAGCCAACAGATACTACAAGAACACTGTAATGGTTGTTTTGGCTCCAGCAACTTTACAATATGTTTTCTCTGTCAGTACTTCTCATCCTCTGCAGCTGGAAGGAGATACGGTATTCTTCACTTTCATGGAGCATTTTCTGACAGGCTATTTAGTAAACTCTATTTTGACCAAAAGGATTAATCCTTTGGTAGTCATGCAGTATATACTTCCAAATGACCTAAGTAATTCAGTAAGTCTTAAACTGTGCAATGACATCTTTCTTACTTGAAATATCAGTCCAACTCCTAATTTGCCTCCACAGGTAACACACTTACATTTGTACCAGAATTCCCACCGTATCTTTTAAGAAACTGCTCTACTGAGAGATGAACTTTGACATTATTCAGCAAAATATCCCTCACTGCAAATATAGGTCAGGAACATCTAATGGGAAGTCTGCCTATGGCACAATATTTTGAGACATGAAAAATATAGTTTCATATACAGAATCAAAAAGACTACTAATCAAGAAACTAAGATTCTTATTTACACTTTGATGTACAATAATTAGGATGCTTTTACATGAAATGATAGGCACAAGTAGTCTTTAAGAACACTTCTGTATCGTGCAGGTCCTCTTGTGAACCATAAAACAAGTAATAAATAGAAAACTTCTTTTGACACAGACACTTCTTTATTGATCATGACACACAATCTAAAACAGGTACATGTCATGCAGATGAAATGTAGAGGGAAAAGTCCACAAACAAAAAAACCCAACACAACCAATCAACCACCAAAAACAAATGAAATGTACAGGAACATAAGTAAAATCAGAAAAACAGACTTGCTCATATGCTGTCTAACAATGCAGGATACAACTTAATATGGTTACATTTTTCAACACTTTAAATCTTACACGAAGGACTGACTGTAATGAACAATGCATAAGTGAATTTAGACTAATATTGACTTTTAAAGGCATCAGTTTAAGTTCACAGAGGTTATTTAGAAGTCCATGCTTATCATGCAATACCACAGTGTCCCACCTATGGCTACAAGTTTGTCAGGACATCTGGACCATTTCCTGAAAAATCTCTGGCTTTAGGGCAATACACTCATTATGTTCTTTTTCTTGGCACAAATCAGTTCTGTATGTGCATATATATATATACATATATATATACACACATATATATACATATATATCTCTGTCCCTTGGTGACTTTCCAACAGGCCACCCAGCATACTGTTGTCACAGCACAAGCATCTCTCTGCATTTGAGCCATGTGTACTGATATACTCCTCGAGAAAATAGAGCTGTCCTGTGAAATTTTACTACAACTATCCTGTTTTTATCACTTTGACTAACAAACAACAAATTGCTTAACTGAGACCTTATTCTGGGATTTTACAAAGTTTTTCACATATTTACAAAAGCTTATAATCTTTTAAATAACGATAAAAAATATAAATTAACTGTATACACCAAAAATAAGCTTCTTTAAAGAAATCCACTTAAAAGTGCTTGGTAGCTACATGAAGATTGTTTTAATGAGTGCACAGATTTGTGTACTACAAAATCAGAACTATCTTGCATACATTCACTGCATCTTGATGCTGACGTTAAGTCCCAAGACAGTAACTATGTAGCAAAACAATACCAACTGATACAAAAAAATTAATAAAGATCATGCTTTGCTTGCAGCTATTCAGTTGATGTGGAAAACCAGGTTATAGCTGATGAGATGGAAAGAACGATCACCATAGCAACAATTTACCACTTAACAATGAAGGGGGAAGGGTGCATCATCTTTTCCTACTTGCACATGTAAACAATATTGGTTCAAAATTCTCAAGTTCAGCTATATATTTTGTTCTTTCAGCCAAATATACAATGAAAAAAATGTATTAGTACTACAGCATTACGTTCAGTATCGTATGCTAGTCCTATTCGCAATGACAAGAAATTCAGCACCAGTAAAAGAAAATAATAATGATTTTAATTAAAAATCCTCCTTAGTAGCATAAGCTATCATGGAAAAGCTTGTTTTGCTAAAGAATACTGCAGTGAAGTGGTAAGGAATCAAAATATAAATTTATTGTTTTCAGCAGTGTAATTCATGTATTAAAAGAAAACCTAAAAGATAGTATCAACCTATTTTTAAAGAAACATTTTGGCTAAAAGAAATAAAGATTACATATTTACCAACACAACATGATCTATTACTGCTCTGGCTAATTTAAAAATATGACTAAAACGTACTTTCCTCATCTTCTTTGGAGCTATTTGTCATCTGTCATAGAAAGGGTGGGTATAATTAAAATACACTTTAACTAGTTTTCCTGTGTTTGCTCCTCTCCTCCTATCCATGCACAGAACAACACCTCAACATCTGCTACTTGCATCACCTTGAAGTTTACTTCAATCACCTTCAGTATTGTCCATACTGCTCAGATACCTTAGGATGAAAGGAGGACAGTGAGGAACTAACTGCTCAGCAGTCACTGATGTAAAGTGAGTAACACTGGAATCTTCATTAGCTGTTTTGGGTTCTCAGCCTTCGAGGCAGGTGCTAAGCTCATCCACTCGTTATTTCACATGGGTACTTTTACGCCATCTCTGCAGCACACACACTTTAACTTCAAAGTTCCTTGGTAAAATAGCGGTATTTAAGCTGCTCATATTTTACACTACACGGGGATCAGCAGCAAAGCATTAGGAAGCTCAGCAATGCTGTGTTCAAATATAAGGAGTAAAAATCCCAATGCTCAGAAATAATGCTTAGATCCTCTCATAGTGAATCGGAGAGAGTCTGATGTACAGATTAGGCACTGGGCAGCATGTTAAACACCAGGAAGCTTAAACTTGCCTAAAGGAGATACTCAGAGACATGTTCAAAATACATTATTTCATTTGGACTTAAGTGACTTTGCGATAATGAGTTTCAGGTCATAAAAATTTTGAAGAACTTAAGCTCTAAATTCATGCATTTAAATACAGATGAGTGGCTTATGGTCAGCATTCGGAAAACATTGCCAAAGGCAGAATTTGCAGTACTGCACATCCTTTGTGTCACTACTGGTAATTAGGACATTGAATCTGGAAGTGTGAAACCTGAATTGCGGGTGCCTGCGTCCAGTCTGAATGTCTACTACCTAGATACCAGGAGAACAACTTAAGCTGCCAAACTGAAGAGTTCTTTTGTGGAGATAAGATACCCCCTTGAAGGTGGGCCACTCTGCTGCCAGGATTACAAAAAACAGTTGGTCCAAAAAGGAAAAGAAGAAAGAGGGGAATGTAACTTGAGTTTTTATTAATGTACATAATTTTGAGGAAAATAAACAAAACAAGTACAAAAAACTCCAAACCCAACACTGTAACAAAAATTTGCAGGATCCACATAAAGCAACACTGTGGGGCACTAACAACTACATGAGATTATTTAGGCTTCTTTTTCCCCAGCAAATTTTCACTGTAACACACAACATATATCTAGGACATGTGACTAAACTAAGAGCAGTGACAGAAACATTCCTAACCCTGCGCTTAAAATATGGTGCTGTAATAGAACGAATGGCTTTAGGTAAATTGCCAGCATAAGAGATTTCCAAGCAAGTGTGCAAAACAGTGGAGCTTTTGACAGAAGGTTATCGCCATAGTTATACCTAAATATGATTCAAAACCAGCAGAAAAGTATTCTAACATTACCTATGATACACAGGGAGTAAAACTTGAAATTCCCTTTGAAAAACTCTTGATACAAGAGAATGTAAATCTGTGCAGAGCTGGTTAATTACTCTGGAGACAGATCAGAAGAGTCATCACTGATGCACCCCAGTACAGCAAAGATGGTAAAGGAGTTCTTAAAGCAACTTCCCTATGAGAAGGTGTCAGACTAGTCCTGCTGATCAAAGTGCCTTAAGAAGAAAAGAAAAAAAAAAATCTAGCTAGCAGTACTATGACAGAAATAGAAAGAGGATTTTCATGTACAAAGGGTTTAATCACTTTCAAAAGCTAAACAAAACACTACAAAAAACCACTACAGAAAAGAGACGGCAGAAAGCACTCATGACTGTCAGTAGCATGGCTGAATGAAAGCGCTGTAGGGGCAAAGGGATCAACGGTGCTCACACTGTCACACAAAAACTGAATGCAAATAAGTCATTATCTGTCACGGCACTCAGATACCCAGAACACTATAGGTATAGATATGGCTGCAGCGTAGCAGTGGAGATCTTCCATAATAAACACAGCCACATTAGCTATGCCTGAAGCCTGTTTTTCTCTTCAGGCAGATCAGCAGAGGCACAGAAGTACGGCACTGCACCTGGCTGGAGAACATGCTGAGGCCTCATCTGCATATTCAGACAAGGTTCCTTCCTACCTAGCAACAACAACCTGCTGCCCATCACTCGATACTTAGAAGACAGAGAATGGAAAGATGGAGAAAAATGTTTTTCCTGCTCTCCTGCTGCTGCTAGGTGACCGTCTCTGACATAGAGCAATGGTGTCTAAGTGCCCTGCCATGGCAGGGTAGGGAGGCTGTCACCAAGGCACCTAGCAGTAGCGGTCTCTCATTCCACTATGCTGCTGGATATACATAAATAGTCCGTGAGCGATGCACGTGTTCATCCCATCTGATGTTCCTCATCTACATTGTTTCCATCCAGTAAATCCCTACCCACTCTCAGCTGTGTTTGAGAACCCTTGGGAGTCAGGAGTGAGCTGCTATCAAGACAATCCATTCAGTCTACTTCCAAGCCCTCTTGTTCAAGGACACTGAGGAGCCAGCTGCAGACAGGCTGAATGGTCACCCCACTTCCAAGTATATTCTTAACAACTTCTAGCTTTTGCATCACCAAGACTTTGGCACATGATCTTACAGCAACAAAGGTAAAATCTTGAAAGTGAAATACAACCCTGAAAGAGAAATTCCTGTGGCAGATCTTCTTTCCCTTACCCCTTCTCACCCTGCATTTTCATGAAAGACAAGATGTAAAAGAGAAGAAAGATTTAGAGGAACAGGTGCACGTAACAGCACCAACCTTACCAGTGTCTACAAATAAGCTAACAGAAATAGTGACAGAAACACAGAATGACAATGCAGCAGATTTTTCAAAATGAACAAGTTTTGGACAGCATAAGCAAACATCTCCCCAGGTCCTTTGGTTATTTAGAACTTCTACAATGGAGGAAACTTGCAAAACATCAAGCCACCATGCACTAAGGTTGGGACTATAAGAGAAGGTGAAGAAGTGGGGCTACACAAAGGAAATGTCACCCTCAGATATGTTATCTTACAGAAAAAGCACTGGATAAAGATAGAGAAGAAATTAGCAGAAATGGCTGCCTTTGTGTGAAATGCCAGGACAGAGCAGCAAAAAACCTACAATAATTTGCCATACACTTAAGTAGAGTCCAGCAGCAACTAATGGACTCACGAGCACAATTACTATTTGCTCAGAGACACAAGTTAAAAATCAGAGCAGAGGAGCAGATTATTAATCTAATGCTTTACTCCACATCTTTCATCTTTAACTGTGGCTTATTCACTGGGGGTGTAAACAGAGGTAATGTACTGTATTCATACACAATGAGGCAACTAAGGTGGTATTTGCAAGGGCAGGAAGCAGCTAAGCTTCCCAGTTACCCAGGATGTGCTGAGTGCAGTTGCTGACATTGCACTGCTCCTGAAAGGTCTGTTAATAAACATTTGCTTAGTATATTGTAACTTGAGTGCAGGAGAGGAAAAGTATCCCTCCCCAGCAGCACACTACAGATAACTCTTACAAACCTCACATGCTTTCCATAGCAAAGGAGAGAATAGTGTTCTTTCTCTTAGGAGAAAAAGGTTCTTCACAGATAATACCTCTCCCATATACTTTAAAATAACTACCCAAGTTTCTCAGCAATGTTCCCTCACAGCCCTTACAAGAAAATACCAGGAGGTTCAACCCACAAGATAAACTACTCCAATGAAAACAATTATTTATACAACTTCGCTCTTTTCATCACAAAAGCAATGGGATTTCTTCTCGTAATTTCAGCATTAGTAAAAATAGACAAAATATTTCAAATTAAGACAGTTTATATAAGAAAATGAAGACAAATCACCATACATGTAGAGTATTTTAATATTCTGAAAAGTACAGATTTACACAAAGTAAACAGCCCTTGGTGTCGTTACTACACAGGCTATACACGCAGGACCTGTCCTTCAGGAAATCTGGAAAGGGACTTTTTCACAGGGGCATATAGCAATAGGACAAGGGGTAATGACTTTAAACTGAAAGGGGGTGGACTAGATACTAGGAAAAAAATCTTTATTAGGAAGGTGGTGAGGCCTTAGTACAGGCTGCCCAGAGAAGCTATGGCTGCCTCACCCCTGGAAATGTTTGAGGTCAAGTTGGATGGGGCTTTGAACAACCCGGTCCAGTGGAATGTGTCTTTGCCTGTGGCAGGGGGTTGGAACTAGATGATGTTTAACACCGCTTCCAACTCAAACCATTCTATGTTTCTATGAATATATGCAGCAGGATATCCCACTTCCAGGCCTCAGGCCTAGTTACAGAAAGCAGCAGTTTGGGCACCTAGAAGAAATACTTTGGTGGCCCAAACCAAAATTTGTGTTTACAACCTGAAAACTGCATCTATCAAAAGCTTAAAAGCTCCATCAGAGACAACAGTGCGCCTGAGCAGGTGGCAAAATGTATAGAAAGAGATTTCATAGAACAGTTAGGGTTGGAAAGGACCTTAAGATCATCTAGCTATATAGGCAGGACACCTCGTGCTAAACCATGCCACCCAAGGCTCTGTCCAGCCTGGCCTTGAACACTGCCAGGGATGGAGCATTCACAACTTCCTTGTGCAACCAAAGTTGAGGCACGTTCCACCACCCTCACAGTAAAGAACTTCTTCCTTATATCTAACCTAAACTTTCCTATTTAAGTCTGAACTTATTACCCCTTGTCCTTGTTCTACCACTACAGTCCCTAATTTGTTTCCCCCCATCAGATAAAGGAATGTGAACTACAGTTTCAAAAGTATAAATCAATTTTTTAATAGACTTCAATACAAAAGCTTTCAAACTGTTCACTTTCAAGAAGATGAAGTCACATCTGTACATCACAAACATGCAATTGGAGTTGCAGGATGAACAGGAAACATTACAATCTGCTGAAGCAACGTCAGAATGAATAAACTTATACACATGTGGGACTTCATTAACTTACAATATGAGATCAAAGATAAATCATAGTTAATGAACAGTAATGTTAAAATCACCTAAGAAAAGTCTGAATTTAGAAGTCATTATAAGCATGAACTGCATAAAAGTACAGAACAAACTTTAATGAGATTCTGAAAATATAGACTCATCATAGCAAAGTTAGTTTTTTCAGCCCCAAAGTATCAGGTGCTACAATGTGTGTTCTGTGAAGCACTGAACTGCTTCAAATTTGGTTTTTTGTTTTGTTTTTAAGTCATACAGCCTTCATTACAGAGTCAGTAAATTTGTGCAGTGTGACAAGATAAAATATTTATAAAGAGTATATCTTTAAAAAAAACAGAAAATGTGAAATTTTAAGTCTGCATAATTCATATGGTTACAACAATTAAAATATTTTCAACATGGATTTTCATAAATTAAAAAGACAAAATTCATTAATGAAATTCCTCCAAATAAAGAATAACTGAAGAAATTTAATGGCTTTACCATGCTTTCCTGCATAGGCACTGCACTTAAATTCAGGACTATACAGCTTCTGCATCTCTCTGGACACATCATATTGCTTTTCACGCAGATCATGCAGGTGTATGAGAACTGCATCCAGCTCAATACTGGGAGGTTGTAGACACATTCTAGAAAACTGAGTATTTTGTGCACAGCAGAAGAGTGTCAAAAAGGCAACCTGAAATTGTCCCTAATTGCACTGCAAAAGTGCTCTTATTTTGGAGGGGCATTAGCTATAAAGCCATGTGCAAGAGATATTACACGTATGGCAAACAAGCCATTATGCTGTGCACCTACTGCAAAGCCTGAACATGTGCTGTAATGGCAAGTATCCCAATCAGCTGCTTATTCTTTCAGTACCATTATCAGAGATTGATTCAGAGGAAAGAAAGACATCTCTGTTACACATACTGCATACAACAATGCTACTGAATTGTGAATTCACATTAGGACATTGAAGCCAGGCTATCAAATTGAAGAAGATGGATCTCTTAACTAAAATGGCAGGTTTTTTCTTTAAGCACTGTATTGGGTATGATGAAAAGGCAATTTGAAAATAACCAGCTTTGGAAAAAGCAAATAGTGCTTGCAGGGCCCATGTATCACTCCCAACCAGAAACTGTGTATTTTATTCTTTTGTGACACTAAGTGGTGCACCAGAAATTAACACTTTCAGCAAATACCCATCTAGAGTGTACACTGGGAAACATTCTTTCCACACAGAGATGCAAGTCTCTTCTTTGTCCTGACAGGAAAGCAATTGTTGAAGGAAAGAAACTTGACTCTTCATTGTAAGCTTAGGGAAGAGAGAACAGGAAGAAAAGCTAAAAACAAACCCAAACAAAAAGCCTTATTGTGTTTATTTTCAGATATATCTGTTCCACCTTTCTACAACTGTGACTGATCCAAAGTTATCAGAAGACTCTTTCCTAAACTGCTATAGGAGTTTTAGTCTCTGCATCATTTTGTGCAGAACACGATAAACAACTCCTCTAAAATGCGAGGTTCCCATAAGCCAATCTTTGAACTTCTTGAATGCTCTCTGAAGGATACTAAGCACTCTCCATTCCCCAGCCAGCCTCCTGTACAGAAAAGGGCAAGCCGCAGGTGAACACTGATGACACTGTTGTGAGAACGGGAAGACAGTAACAGTGGGATATAGAAGCATAAATATGCAAGATACTGACTTGCCAGCGTATTGAGTGGCAGAAAGCACATACAATGTCAGGTAAAAAGGCAGAAGTACACTGGATCTAATTTTATACACAGGAGGTCATAATGTTGGCTTTGCATTTACAGTAAAATCAGAATAGTTTTATATTTATCAAGATTACTTTTAGTTGTGTATGTCAAAAACAACTGAGGGTACACATCTGAGCTCAATATAGATGCAAAAGGATTAATACGAAAAGACTAAAGTCAGTGCAACAAATTAAAAAAGGGTCCGTCCATCCATCCCGTCCTTCCTCCCTCCCTGAATTGAGAAGGTAGCAGAGAATAACTCAGGAGGAATGAGAAATTAAAAGTGTGCTGCAGAGAAGTAAAAGGTATTTTTCACTGTTATCTTAAATTCCCACTTGGTGTAAAAGGTATTTATCACTTTGTGTAACAGAAACTTTAGTCAATAATTCAATATGTTTGAGCTTGCACCTTAATGATTTGAATTTGAAAGAAAAGGAACGATTCCCAAATCACTGATTTGTTTTCATAGAAAGAAATGCTAAGAAATTTAAGTGATATTTTTCACAAATCCCTCAAAAAAGGCCATGCATTCACAGACATTTAAATTCATTCCCAGTATAAAAAAAAAAAAAATATATTTGACTGTTTGAGGACATTCTGTAGCAGTCCAGGTGCCATCAGATCTTAAAGATTATTTACTGGCCTAGTAATTTTATTCAAACTCTTGCACAACACAGGGACAAAGTCAGAGAACCAAACTGATTTTAACAGGCAAACATACTGAAACAATGTTAATGGCATTTTACACTGGAGATTTCTTTTAAAAGCACCTAACCAACATGCAAGGTGTAACACTTGTAACAGGAAGGTCACTGGGAGTGCAGCCACTCATTTGAGCAGGAACAGTCCTTTAGAGCGAGGAAGGTGACATCAGTCAAGACTTGCTTTCATGAAGTTATGGATACTTTTTACAAGCAGTTGCTGCACAGTAGGACCATGAGGGCACCCACATGCATGAAGTTTCCTATTTTTTATTTATACTATCAAACAATAATATAGACTATTTGGTGGGAGAAGAAACAGAAGGGATGGTATGCCTCTTCCCTGAACTTTAAAAGCTGACAGTTCCACATACAGTTTTTTATAAACACAAATATAAAATTTGGGTGTTTCAGCTCACTGGTATGACTTCTGGCATAAAGCAACTAAAAAGAAAAGGCGGAGAGCTAAGTTCTGAACACAATCAGCAGTCAAACAGATGTGTGCAGCATAGAGAGCTGATGATAGCACAGAAAAGATGGGCTACTGTATCAGCTGTTAGTGGACTGTCAAACGCTGATAAGCTCTACTCATGCATTGCCTTATTTAGTCAGACTTCTCTGCTAACACACCAATGCACAGTAACAAGTGTGTGTGATGTTCCAGTACAACCAGGCTTCAGCTCCTTCTTTTACTAAGAGCATAACAAATATTAAATGGCTCAGGGTCACCTCCTAAGGCATACTGAAAAAGTCTCATTTGCTGATTTAAGAACACACTGCCAATCATGAAACTGCATTCTTAATAGTACTTAAGGTAGAAACACACTGTAGGCCAAAAAACTGGTCACAAAAAAATTGCAGACTTTCATAATGGAGATATTTACACTGTACTTTGGAGACTAAAGAATTTATTAGAACATATGAGACAAAGTTCAATGAGCCAGTAGTTTGGGAATTACTATTTTAAGGATGAACAGAAGTTAGCAGTTAAGTTCTGTAGAAGTAATTCAACCTGAAGATAAAACTTTTCAGGCAGTTTTGACCTACATACATGCCTGCATTCGACTAGTACTATGCTAGTCAGAATAACTGTAATCCCAAGTACCTTTAGCTACACTTATTCTATGATAGGACACATAAGAGGTGAGTATTTTTACTAATGCTAAAAAAACCCAACACCTGTTACTTTCAAAGCCACTTCTGTGGTCTCACACTCACACAGAACTAGATTTGTTCTGTTTCTTTGAAGATATTTAACAATAGGCTGCTGTACTGAAGTGTCATTTCAGGAAACCATGACTGCTTTCACTAATAATACTACTGTCCATTAACTCATATACTACAAATACATTTACATCTAAACTGCTATCATCAAGATAAATTAGCAGAGAACATGGTGTTAAAGTGTGCACCTCTAGAAGTTTTGTCATCATGTTTCACTTGCTAAGTTGTAAAATCAAGTAATCCATGATGAGTCTCTTAGCTCATTAGCATGAATTAACAAGATTCTGCTGTATATTATTTCACAGTGCCTGCCAAAAGATCAGCTCTTCAATACAGGAGATCCACTGAATGTCACATATTTCGCTTCCTTTGGAACTATGATAATATAGTCGTAGAATACTGAGGGTAGGAAAGGACCTTAATATAATATAGTTCCACTCCCACCTTCCACTGCACCAGATTGTTTAAAGTCCCATGCAACCTGTCCTTGAACACTGCCAGGGATGGAGCATTCACAACATCCTTGGACAAACTGTTCCAGTGCCTCACCATCCTCATAGTAAAGAATTTCTCCCTTATATCCAATCTAAATTTACCCTGTTTAAGTTTGAACACATTACCCCTTGTCCTATCACTACAGTCCCTAATGAAGAGTCCCTCTACAGCATCCCTATAAGCCCCCTTCAGACACTGGAAGGCTGCTATGAGGTCTCCACGCAG
>JBCJKH010026192.1:0-22938 GCA_039877255.1 Loriculus beryllinus
GAGCAGAGTAGAGGGGCAGGATCACCTCCTTCGACTTGCTGGTCACGCTCCTTTTGATGCAGCCCAGGATACGGTTGGTTTTCTGGGCTGCAAGTGCACACTGCTGGCTCATGTGAAGTTTCTCATCAAGTAACACTCCCTGTCAGGGAATAGAAATGTATTCCTTAGTGGTCCCCAGTAAAATAAATTCTAGTGTATGGAAAATTGCTGTTATACAAAGAATTTAAAATGTCCATATATATTTTCAGCAGAAAGTCTTTTGCCAATATATCTGGTTAGTTTCGTAATAACTTTGACCTTTCATGCAAGGTTCTGACATTGCATATTGAATACTACAATTTAATAGACATGCATTAATCATGCAGGTTGCCACACATGCATCTTGCTGATTTCAAGGACTAGCACTCCTTGATTATAGTATGACTTCAAGTCACAGTGGACGTCACTTGGCATCCTTACATGTTAGAACATAGAGCAGCCTCATTCTTTTTCTAGATCACTCAGGACCTTCTGAGCAAACAGCTTAATGATGTCGGTGGCTGCCAGCCAGGTATCCTGTGTTAGAAGAGAGGAAAAAGACAACTGTGTTCTGTGCCCAAGGACCTACATGTTATGAGCTGTAGGAAGGCTACCAGTGAATAAAACTTCAGCTTCAGAAACGGCATGAAGAAAGAACCATCTTCATAATCTTTACCCCTGAGTTTTTATGGATGGGAATGTCCAAGAAAATATTAATTTTCCTTTTGAACATTGAACTCAGTAGAGGTTTACACAGTATTCTCACCTGATATGCTCCCTCTTCCTTAAAAGAACTAGGCAAGGTGATTCACCAAATCCTTCACATCTTAGCAGGTTAAAAGGATCTCACAAACAAATAACCTTTCCTCGCACTATTAAAAATGCTGAATACTTTAGCTCAAATCCAGACCTGTCTACAGAATGTCTGAGAAGAAAAAAAAAGAGTGACATCTGTTGGATAAACTGCTATTTTTATCTCATTCAGCTCCAGTCTGGGACCCATTTCCTTTATGTTTAGAATTACAGCTGGCAGAATAAGTGATTTTTGTCATGCACTGAAAGGGCAGGTGCTTGTGCCCACCAAGGGTGCCTCTTTATTGCTTTTAATGCATCTTTTGATGTTTGGTTCATTTTTCTGCCATTATCCATTCTCAAATCTTTCATCTAGTAATATAAGATACTAACTGCAAAAGTGCATCGTGAGAGCAAGTAAGATACATGTTTGATAGTGTACAAACACACAGAAAACGTCAGTCTCCCCAAATCTTTTCCGCACAAATAGACAAGCTCAAGACAAAGAGTGGGAAGAAAAATAGAAAGCAGAGAATCTTGCCCAAGATAACATGAGAAGAAAGACCAGTCACTTTCATTGCATATACTCTTTATAGACATTTTTATGGTGAATTTTTTCCTAGTGTTTTTGATAAATGTTTTTGTTACCAGTTTTCTCTTTTTACTCCATACCAAAAGAATTAGGTCAACCCTAAATTTAATGTTCCAGGCATGAGCCAGAGTACTTCAGTGCAGGAGCTGAATCTGCAACATATGAGAAGGAAAGAAAAATTTTCAATATCACTCAACAATTAGCACTCTGGTCTCTGAAATCTTGGCCGTTTGTTTTGAGACCTGAATGACACATGGAGCAACACAGAATATACCTAGAATGTAGGGTTTAATCTTGACCATTAATGTGTAAAGAACTGGTATCTCCCACCAGCTCCATACAGAATAAGAGCTCTCATCCACATCACGGGATTTCTCCAAATTTGTCAGGACTGAGCTCCTATTTCATAGTACTTCTTTTCTTCACAATTATCTTTGTAGATTTGTTTTCTCCTATAAATTCTTCTTCCTTCCTTATAACATGTAGGCACTTTAATGTAGACTATACTAGTAATGATTTTCTACTTATTTCCTTTGTTCCTCAGTTCTGCACAACAAAGCAGAGACATGAAAAAGCAGACACTGGTAAGCAAAGAATGGCAAGTATGTTGAGAAAGCACTATTAGTAAGAAATGGTGGGGAGGGAGAAAGGGTAGGGTGCCCTTTAAGAGGTATTGAACCATTGACCTTAAGAGTTTTCTGTTATGGTTCAGAGAGAAGTTGCTAAAGCACCTCACCACAGGAAAGAAATGAGAAATTTTGAGGGCTATTGAGCACCAAATTCTCGTGGTGGCTCAGCAGAATGTTACTTAGAACAGGTGTTCCTGTAATTGTGATACATTGGGGAAGTTTACTGTGTTCAATAGCCCCTCAAGTCATACTAATACCTCTCTAATGTTGATAGAAATAGTATGCTGGACTGTCAAAGACTACAGAATAAAACCTCTCTCAATCCTGGTTGCACATATTTGCAATTCAGCATACGTTGCTTGTATAGCTGGCTTTTTCCAGAAATAAGGAGGAGGCTTTGGATCAGGCCCTGAAAGATCCCATCTTACTGCAAGAGACTTTTACTGTTTCAAAGTATTTGAGGCTACTGTACTGAAACCTTAACCTCTCTCTTCTTGAACAGAAAGGGAGAGCTTTTATTTTTCAAACAAAACCTTGGTTATTTGAGATATCAACACGAAGGGCAGGAAATCCCCAATAGGACAGGTGTAATTTTAAGGCTGTAGGCCCATACGTAGTGAAAGCAGTTGGGAAGCAATCTTTCCCACAGTTTTAGTCCAGATGCTATTATTATAGCATAAACATAATATAGCCAATTTGCAATTTCAATTAACAATAAACTATAACTATTTAATAAAAATGGAAAACAGGTGGTAAAAATAAAACAAAATGCCCATGGCTATCAAATTTGCTCAGATTAAATGGAGGAGCAGGAAAGAAAAGCACATTCAATAAAAAAAGATAAGAGTTACGAACCCTGAGGATACTCGAAAGGACTAGAAGAGAGAAATGACCAGAATGCATTCTCCCAAAGTAACTTAAGCATTTCTATGTGCTTAGATTCAGTACTTCTGTACTGGAATTTTGACAAATTCTGTGAATAGAAACAAATATACAGAAAATGAGAAAAGTTTGGTGGAACAATGTGGCAAGTGACATAGTTAGATATCATTCAGATTTCCACATTGTAGGAGGTGCATGAATCATTGAATGGGTTAGGATCTTTTCATATGTTAAGAAGACAATTTGGCTAAGTGAGGAGTAAAAGGACATAGTTGGAGTTTTCACAGTGTCAAATATGGAGGCTTCTGTTTTTCGTATTTTAAATAGAGCAGATACTTAAAGCCCTGACAACCTGCAATGGGAGCGAATCGTAAATAGGCATGTAACAAACAAAGATTCCGGCTTCTGACCTCTGTGATTATCCAGAGATATTTTACTAGCTGCAAGCCATTTTCTGTCAAAGGAGTGATTCAGCATGGAATTTAATTCAATATGTCATTTCACACTAGACCTGGGCAAACTATTCTTGGGAAACATTTTGGTTAATAAGTTAGACCCTTTTTTTTGGTTGGCGGATAATCAGTAAAAATATTATGGTCCCCATAAATGTGTTCATTTTGCTTAAGTTGTTGAAGTGCTTTGTACAAACATTTTTCAATCAACTTGCCTGATGCAAATTTTTCATTTAATTATGTCTTTAACTAGTCAACATGAATTATTTGTTATTCAAAGGGCGTGATTGCCCAACTCAGTTTCATGGCAGTTTCCCTCACTACCTGCCTGAAGCTCTAAATGTCCATAAATGGATTGGGAGAATAGCTGGGGCAAATAGCAGAAATCTGCATTCATAAGCAGGTGGGTTTTGTTTTGTAAGATTTTTGGTAAATGAATGGAGAAAAGCCATTCCCATATTATCCTGCAAACAAGAACACTGGCCAAATGTTCAGTACAAGTTCAGTTGTAGACATGTATCCCTTTAACAGGTTTAACATGTGTCCCTTTAGCACAGTGAGGCACACTTTTGTGCACCTACAGTCATTCTTGCTATGTTTAAGACAAGCCAGGATATTTTGCTGCTAATCATATCTCCCCCTAAAAACTACTCCCTTTGGCAGTGAACACAGCTGAATTGAAAAGCAATTCAGGGCTTGCCAGAAAGCCTGTCAGTTTCTTCTGCATTTTCCAAGCTCAATTTCAAACAAACAGTACCATGATGATATAGCAAGTACTCAATACCAATACTTCAAGCCTCAGCAGAGAGAAACAGAACTGACGGTAAGATCCTTAATCAGGATGCATGAACAAGCAAAAATTCAGTTTACTCTTGTCGAGCTGTGCTGAGACAAATAAATCTTTCCATAAAGCTACAGAAGCTGAGCTAAAAAAAAAAAAAAACCAACAGAAAAGCTGACTCTTTTTGAGCCCATAAGTTCAGATAAACGAAACCAAACCAAACCTGAAAGCTTTCCTGTAAAACTCAAAATCTCACATTCTCATATTTTCCAATATATTGCTCCTTCTGAGCCTTCTTTTCATTGTGGTGGTTATGACTTCAGTTGCTGTTTCAGATAATCCTTAAACATCACATCTAAACCAGTGACAAAAAGACAGATGCAATTCTAGCCAGTCCCATCACAAGGGATTACATGACCAGCTGTGATTTTACCCTTCCATTTCACACACAAGCTCTGCTGTCTTATATACCTCTAAAAACCGCAGATCCTTAGAAATTTTTCACAGTTCAGTACACCAGGCTTCCTTTGGTAGACCTTGTCCTGAAATGTCCTCTTCCTTGTCTGAGTCACCTGTTATGAGGCTATGTAGCCCGGGCCTGTAGATAGAGACATGCCTGAACCCCAATGCTAGGCACGATCCTTGTGTGAGCTGGTTTTTCATATCTCTTAAAAGCAGCCTAAAAGCCAAAAAGACAATGTACTAGCTGACATATGACTCGTGTTTAAAACAAGAGTCTTAAGAGTTCGACGTATACGCTATATAACTCCCTGCAGTCTCCATTTTAAATTCTCATTTAAATAGGTACCAGAAATCAACTTAGGGATCTCAGTTTTCCCCGTTTTCCTTCACTCCTACCATCAATTTTAACCACAGCTACAGCCTGTGTGTAATTTTATACGTAAAAAATACAGATGCTGCCCAGGGCAAAATAGTACAGAATGCTGCAAAATCCTTTCACCATGAACTCTCACAGAACTGTCCACTGACTTAGTTCCTAAGTGGAGCTTTTAAACAGAAAAAGTGATAACATGACGTCGGGACTTGCAGAGCTCCTCTTGTTGTTCTGCACTCTCTGTGCAGGATACTTGACTAGATAGGAACAAGGCAAACACTTTCCAATGATGGTAATTTAAAGCTGAGAAAAGTTGAATTGTAAAGTAATGTTATAATATCACAATTAGCCTAGAACTGTGCCCCATGTTTAACAATAGCTGTCTGCAGTGCCATTAAAATAATGACTTTCAGATTTGCCAAGTCTTTTATTATGACAAACCCTGGTCACAAAAATCTTTAAGAGCATTTTTTCAGTTGGCATAAGTTGGTGTACGTCCACTGAAGTCACTGCATGAAGATATGACCTTTATGCTCGAAGATCCCAAAATGTTCAGCAATTAGGTAAGCAGACAGCTTACCTAAGCTCCAGTAACATCAGATGTTATGACACATGGATCAAATTTGTTCAGAGAAGCTGAATTTATTTAAGCTAATATACTTAAAAGTACAGAAAAGTGTGAATTGAATGTGTATCATGTATGGGTGTACCTTCCTACTTAATCGGACCTATCGCAGAAGCACCAGTCAACAACATACTGTTACATGTCTGAATATATGTAATTCAAAAAATGAGGACAAATCTAGTCTTCTTTTCTACAGCCACCCTTAGCAGTCTCCCATAAAGCCTGATGACCACAGCATTATTTTACAATTTTCATCTTTTGCATGTATGACTGAGCCAAAGAAAAACCCTAATCTGATCATCAGAACTTGTCATGTTTTACTGATACAGTAGCAACAATATGTATCATTGCTTTTATCAAATTGCAAGAGCAAATGCTACTCATTGACCACTCACCCTCCTAGAAGTTGTCCTAACTTTCATATAGCCACATATATAATATCAAAGGCAGAGCAATGATGTCGTGGTGAATGCTTTCTTTTCATTGAATTCTAGCATAGTTCAGATAACACCTTTTTTGTCTTCATGGCTTTCTGCTAAGACCAAAAAAAGTACCCAATCCAGGCTCCTGACTGTTGACCTTTTCCCTAACTGACTTTTAAAATTAATTACATTATGGATGCAGCCTGACTTTACCCACTAACAACATCAGAATATTCACAAGAACAACTGGGAGAGGGGAAATGGAAGAAAAGGAAAAAAGGGAAAGGGTGAAAGAGAAAAACGAAGACTGAGAAACAGCTTATCAATTTCATGGGGAAAGCTTCATTTGTAGTTTGCCTATTGAGAGCTATAAAGAATCTGCACAAAAAAAGTTACCAGCTGGTGTCACTTGTGGTGAAACCATGGATCTGCCTGGTTCCTTTTATTTGACATTAGTCCTCAAAGCTCCTCACCTCTTCCTTGAAATTAGGTAATGGATTTAACACATATTGAAGAGAGTCTGACAAACAGGGTCAAACATAAAACTCTCATTTTCCTCAAATGTTAGACTGAAAATCATGTCCTTGCAATTTTGGTTTTTCCCTCTACTTACTCAACAAGGACATTGATCTCAAGTGTATCAGGTGTTTACTGCTGGAGTAAAATTCCCTGCAAGGACTTAAGTTTAAATCCCAAAAAACTTAGATATTATATTTTCATTTTAAATATTCCTACTTGGGCAAAACTTGATCTGCACCAATTTTTATACAAGAATGACCATACAGAGTGATAGCCAAAGTCTATCTTGCCAAACATCTTCCATACAAGCTGCAAAACTTTGCATCTCTTTCATTTATTCAGTCTCCCATTTGTAAATAGAGGCCATTTGTTATACCAGCATACATTTTTGTAAGGTGTAAACATCACACTAGCAATGTAGTTCACAGTTGGTTTGTATGTACCATCTGGGCTTTGTATATAAAAAGAAGCACCTCATCTTAATTTTGGAAGCATTTGTGGGAGGGTCTATTATATGCTTTGCTGGTTTAGTCTGTTTCATGTTTGGAAGGTAATAATTCAGTGGTATTTCTAGGACTTGGCAGTTGGTGTGCCATCTGGGGTGGTAAAGACTCTGCATATGGGAGATGGTATGGTCCCAAGTATTTTATCCCTCTACCAGCCTTCCCACTAAAGGAAACTTTCACTTAAACAAAATTCACTACAACTTTAGTATGCTGCTACAAAGGTGAAAGGCGAACAAATGTATATAGTGTATATCTACTCCTGCAGTGGTGCTCCCTCATAATGCACTTCCAATATGGTAAGTAAATGTTGCATGTAATCATCTTAATAGTATTTTTCTCACCTTCGTCTCATTGTTCTTGTTTATATGTTTCTGCATGCCACAAAACTCCTCTCCATCCTTGATATTTGTACTTGTACAATGTTTGGAAACCACCAGGTACCCTTCTATTTGTTAATTAATTATACATGAACAGCTATATCATCAGGCACTCTAAGCTTCTTCATATTGATTACTAAATTTATGGCAGAAAAGTATTTCAATACATGTACAAATCCAGTGCGTTTAATCTACCTCATTGCAGTTTATCCATTTTAATCTTTATTCACTGTATCTGACCATTTGGCTATCACATCAGTTTCTTACAGTTCCTTTCATTAATCATTCCAAGAACCCAATTTTTTGCTTTGAACACCAGAGCTGTATAGTATAGGTATGTTTCTGTGATCAAAATTAAATGACTCTTCTGAAATATTACAGTATCACTTTATTCTATGAGGCAATAATACTTGTGCACCTATAACTTCGCTTGCCCTTTTTGTTGCCCTTTCAAGTTGTGCCCATTGTCCGCCACAATTGCATTTTATTTTCTCACCTTTTCCAGATTGTTAAATACTCATTCAATATTTGCTTCACATTTTACCAGCAGTGGTGCCTTGCACTTTTATAATTTATTTATTAGTTTATCACATCAATCTTTGAGACATTGTGTTATTCTTTCTCCATAAGAGCACTCAAAGCTCCTCCCAATTTATGTCATGGGTAAATTTTGTTTTTTGTTTTTAAATTTTTGTTTGTACTCATTCTCTTTTCCAAATCAGGAATGAAGATGTTAAACAAGTCTTGATTTAGCACCAGCATTGCAGCAAATGGCTATGCATCTCCCTTCAACTTGATCCATCAATATTCTTTGTTTATGGCCTTTGAGCTAATCTTCAATCCATGTGACAGTCTACATATTTGTCAATGTGAATTAATTGTATGAGATTTCATGGATGTTATATCAAATGCTTTACTGAAGTCAAATTATATTAGGTCTGCCATTTTCCTTTCATTTGCTTATTCGGTAATGCCATCAGAAGAAGCAATCAAATTTGTCGGGTAAGATTTATTATTATAAATCCTGCTGCTTATTACTCATGGTTCTCTTATCCTCTGTGGATTATGCTGTGCCTATAAGGTGCAATTCTTCAACACACTGATTTGACTACTTGCCCCCCAAAATGAAAACTCAGTTGAACAGTGTTATTCTTGGGGCTCCATACTAAATTAGGGATCTGTTTTAGCACTGATTAGCAACAGTCTTGTCTATTTATTTTCAGTGAACTTTAGGTTAAGTCATTGTACCAAAGGTTGGGTTATTTCACCTATGTATTATGTATCACACTGTGTTTTTTACTGTGGGTTAAAAAAAAAACCGCAAAATTGGAAGAATTAAGAGGCAAAGCACAGTGTGTCCGCTTTGTGAATTACAGAAAAACATCAGCCATTTCCACCTAACAGACTCCTCACGTTTTAAAAGGTTCATTGCACAGGAAATAAAACCGTAACTATTGCATATGCTGCAGGTTGTTCGTGACCACTGCTGTAGCGGTTGCCTTCGTTTTACCTGACATAACAGAGATTAAACAAGAGACCTCCAACATGGAAATAGATTAAACAAGATACTTTATAAAGCCAAACTCCATAGCTAGAAATGTGTACGCGATCGCTCTTCTGCATTTTGATTTTCGTTAGAGAACGTCTATACAGGGAGACATCTTTACAGCATATTACTTTAGCAATGCTACTATCCTATTTCTAAGACAACAGAGGAACAACAAATCACAGCTAATCTCCCAGTAAAATTAGAAGACCTCTGTAAAATAGTTGTATGTTCAGCAGTCTGGCTGAATGAGGCACATGGGTGGTTTGTGTTAGTTCTACTGAATTTCATCCTCTGCTTTATGTCAAAACAGCAGTCCTTTGAAGAGGCCCTCCAGCTACCCATCAACTCCACAGTTTCCTGAAACATGTTTCCCCCACAGTGTTACATTTCTGCCCCACCATACACCTTCCAGTCACTGCCCTTCAGCAATGCATATTTCTTTTTACAGTGAGTTCCCAGTTCTCTGTTTTTCTATTTTCTTGATAGGAGAGACTGATGAAAAAAAGAAGAGGTATTCCAGGAATTGTCTTATCCAGTTTCAGATAGCTAAAGGATAGATGATAAAGCCCAGATGCACACTCTAGACCCCCCTTATTTCCAGGCACCCTTCTAGCTTCTAACAGACAATCTAATGTGTCCCAGATGCCTATTTTGCAATAAAATAATCTCTGTCTAGAGTTCAACATCTCCAAGAGATAATATCCATCTATTCCACTTCAGTGATGTAAAGGAACTTAGAACAATGAACTACATTTTAGTTGCCAAAGTTATGGTAACGTGAATCCTACGCAGTGTCTCATAAAGGCACATAAAAATAATGTCATAAGACAAACTGTTGAAGGTCTTTGTGTCCCAGAAGAGCAACTCTTAGTAAATGATCTCAGCTGAGTCTAAGTCTCAAATGACAACATTTGCCAGCTGCACAGTTTCTATGAATATGTCATTAAGGGATGATGCTATCAGACCATCTACCTCATGGTATAAATAGTCATGCAACTCTATCAATTCCACTAGGACCCTAATGATTAATACTTCCTAAGAAGTTATTTGAATGTTTCAAATGTTGTAATGGTCTTCTATTAATAACATTACTTCTGGTGTAGAAACATGGCTGTTTCTCTTTTTGTTGATACAGCTGGAGACACAAAATCAATTTCATGATTTACCCTAAAATCCCATTAAATGACCATGTGCTTAATGAATTTTTTAAAATAATTTATAAATCTGTGGGTTTTTTCCTCTCTAGAGCTTAAACCTACATGCTTGAATAGTTTGTTTGTCCACAATTTATCCTGAAAGTGGATGTATGGAACTACAAGATATCTCACCCTCCCTTTCTCCATCACTTTCCCTGTTTCTGTTTTTTTCTATCAAAAAGGGACTTATTGTAGCTGTCTAGCTTTGAAAATGTATGGGCCAATCTAAAATATATTGCCCTTTCCCCCAAAAAACAAGTGACACAATGTAGTCCAGTTCTACTTACATAAAACTGAGAGGTTTGTAGTGATCCATGACCTTGTAAGGCTCATTATTAGATAGATACCAATTTGTCATGCTGCGACTTCCTATCAGCTTTTCTAGTCACTCACTTCATGCTTCTAGTAGCAAATTATATTTGACTTTCAATTTAAAATCCAGGGTACTTTAATGTAAAACCTCAGCATAATAATGGTGATGAAGCAGCAGGGCATGCAATTTGACAGAATGGATTTTTCTAGTTTATTGTGGCAGATTCCCCTCCTACAACCTCCAAATGGAAGAAAAGAGGGAAAGAAAGAGAAAAAGAAAGTCAGCACCACTCACTTGAAACCTTGGTGGAATCTGGGAAGATGGCAGACACAGCACCAGGTTGTCATTTAAAAATGGAGGCTCTACTGACCTAATTCAGAGGTGTTACAAATCTTTTTAACTTGCTCACTGAGCACAAGTTAAGATATGTTAGCTACATCATGGCAAGCTAAAATTCATGAATGAAGATTTGATTCCTTTCTGATGAAAAAAAAATGTTCCTACTTCTCTTGCTGAGGTGCTGAACTTAATACATATTACGCAGCTCCTGTCAGACATAAGTAATGCTGATCTTTGTCTTGATGACAAGCACCTACTATTAACAGTGTTATAGGCAGGTAAACGTTGGTATAGTGGATGTATTATTTCAATATTTTTAATGAGGATCTATTTTTGAACAATGCCTTGTCCAGGACACAGTGGTAGGAAAACTTTCTACTTTGAGCAAAACTTATGTTGATTGTATCATTATGATTTGGTGATCTATATTTTTGTTATAGAAACATATCATGCTCATAAAATCTGATTGGACAGTATGGAATATTATGGAACATGCTTTATCTACTTATTTCTCTCCTTTTTCTACATGAAGTAAAGATTGTACATGCATTTAAAATCTGAGCTTCATTTTGAATGGTATTCAGTTCATCTAAATTGGTCTTCCTGGCCACCTGGGCACAGGCTGGCTGTCAACCACCCCATCCCCCCCCCGACAGGTCCTTTTTCACAAGGCAGCTTTCCAGCCACTGTTGTGACTCAAATGGAACTGAGCCTTGTTGAACCTCATACCATTGGCCACAGCCCATTGATCCAGCCTGTCCAGGTCCCTTTGTAAGTCCCAGGCCTCACTGCCCTCCAGCAGATCAACACTCCTGCCCAACTTGGTGTTATCTGTAAACTTCCTGAGGGTGCACTCAATCCCCTTGTCCATATCATTGATAAAGTTATTAAGCAGAACTGCCCACAGTACTGAACCTTGGGGTACACCACTTTTGACCAGCCACCAACCTGGTTTAACTCCTTTCACCACAACAGTTTTGGCTCAGCCATCCAGCCAGTTTTTTACACAGTGACCAGTACACCTGTCTAAGCCATGAGTAGCCAGCTTCTCCAAGATAATGTTGTGGGAAATGATGTCAAAGGCTTTACTACAGTCTAGGAAGACAATATCCACATTCTTTCCCTCATCCAATAAGTGAGTCACCTTGTCATAGGAGAGGACCAGGTTAGTCAAGCTGGACCTGCCTTTCATAAACTCGTGCTGACTGAGACTGATCACCTGGTTGTTCTGTATGTGCCACATGATGGCACTCAGGATGATTTGCCTGATAGCATTCCCTGGCACCAAGGTCAGGCTGACATGCCTGTAGTCTCTAGATCCTCCTTCCTGTACGTCTTTCAGATGGGCATCACAATTGCTAACTGCCAGTCAACTGGGATCTCCCCAGTTGGCCAGGACTGCTGGTAAATGGTGAAAGTGGCTTGGTGAGCAATTCCACCAGATCTCTTACTACCCTTGAGTGGATCCCACTAAGCCCTATAAACTTGTGTTTGTCTAAGTAGTGTTGCAGGACACTAACCATTAACCTTTGGATTATGGGAGCTTCGTTTGGCATCCCACCATGTTTCTGTGATTGCAACGTTTCTGTGATTGCAACTATATCATAATTTTCCTGCTTCTCCTTCTTTCCAGCTTCTCCTGTTTGTTGCCCATGCTGTGTATATTGGTGTAGATGCACTTCAGTTAGGCTATTGATCCCACTACCTTTCCAGGGGGAGAAGCCTTAATTCATACTTTACCATTCTCAGGTACTTCCATGGTTTCTAACACATCGATAAATAAAATGAAACAAGAAGTTGGATCCTTGGTAGTAAAAGCAGTTCTTCCCTAGAAAATTGTAGCACTGACACAGAAGAACAGACACAATAACTTTATATTATTTTTGGTCAGGCAGCTGCAGTGACAAGAAAAGGAGAGAGTAAAAACAAAATTCAGAAGAACACACTAAGTGTACAATTTCATCATCTATAAAGAGCCATTTTTTGTTGCTTTAAGTTCCAGCAAGTATTTCATCTGTCTTTCAACTTCAATCAAAAAGTTATTGATCTGCCATTTATGACAAATTTACAGCCTATGTGGATGTTCTGGGTAATAAAAATTATCAGTGGTACTAGGAGCCTATGTATGAGCAACAGGATCACACGCTGTACAGCTGCACCTCAGTCCTCCTGTTTCCTTTACAGTTATGAGACACTCACAGAGGGTAATGCATTTGAGCAGTTTTGGATGTCCAGTGTAGAATGAGAGGGGATGCTCCATACGAGAAACTATGAGCTGCTAGTTTTCTTCACTGATTATAAAAGTTCAGGGTTTCTCTCTTAGATGTCTACACTGTAGACACAATCATTTAGTCAGACAGTTCTCACCCTCAGTCTAACATATCAGGCTTTTCTGACTTTCAAGACATAGGGACACAGGATGGCAAACATCATAGCTTCAGTCTGTTTCAGAACATAATCCACAAAACACCCCAAAGCACCACAGCTAGGGACTTTGAGTGCAAGGGATCAAAAGCCTTGAATCTAGAGTACACTACAGCAAGAAAGAAAGAATGTTATACTTGCCACTAATATTATAAGCCCTTCCTGTAACAGGGGAGAGCAAAGAAATACTAAGCTCTGTCTGGAATGAGGATAAATTTTCTTCTGGACTTCAAATACAGCAAAATATTTTATGTGAAGCTGGTGATCAGAACTTTTAAACTAGGAAGTGAGAAACCAGGGATTGAAAGATGCCTTCTTCTTAGCTGAAATAGGGGCAACCACTATCTGTAGAAATGTCCAGTTTCTGGTTTTCCTGAGAAAAGTTATTTATCACAAGAAGATAATAAAACCTTCCTGGTCCTAGCAGACAGAATTCTGAAACCCTAATATATTTGGGTTATTCCACTACCATACAAACCAGGTACAACATATTGCTAGTATTGAAACTAATTTTTCCTCTGTACGGGTGTACAGCTTCATTCGCATGAGGATGCTATCTTTTCTTTATTGTTAGTTAGTGCCTTCTCTCTCTGACATAGATTTACATGGCTACACATATTGTGAATAATTCTCTAAACTGAAAGACACTTGCATCATAGAATTGAAAACAAACAAAAAAAATAAAATAAAAAGTTGGAGCATTCAGACAATAACAACCTTTAATTCTAAAAAAATATTTTTAAATTAGTTGTTTTTCAATGTCTAAGCCAGTGCAGACTGGGATCCTAACTGGGGGAAAGCAAAAAAACCTTAAAGATATAAAAATACAGAGACCTGCTGTTGGTTGATTGGGTACAAGTCTAGATACCATGCCCAATGCCAAGAAAGCTGAGACACAGTCAAATTGTTGCATATGACAAATGCATGGAGTCACAACTTGCTTTGACATGTCTACTGTGTGTAAAGGTCTTCTGACTAAGCATTTTGACATGTGCCATTCTTACTATTTTCTGTGTTGTTGAGACGAAGACATCCCTGTCTAGTAGCAGACATAGGTGGATGCAAGTTAAAGTAAATCAGTGCCAGCGGAGCCAGAAATGCCAACGAATTATGACAATATAAGTGATCTGAGATGTCTTCTTCAGCAAAAACAGCAACAATAGCAACAACAACAAAGCTAACTAGGAACAATTTTGGGGTTTGTTTGGTTTGGATTTCTTTCGTTTTTTGGTTTTTGGTTTTCTTTTTCTATATGTAACAACTCGCAACCTTGTGTGAAATAGCTTTTTTGTAAAGTCTTTGAACCAGCTAGATGTGATCCCAAATTAACCTGCTATGTTTATACATGCAATTGCAAACTAAGTTGAAATGCTATTTCAGAAACAAGGTGAGCAACGAGATCTTTAAAACTTAGATGCAGAAGTTCTGAATGAAAAATTTGAAAGTACTGTTTTGAATGAAATAATGGATGATTTCCACCCTACATGTCTGGATAGTGTTGCTGCCCCTTTGAAACTCACCTTTGGATCTAAGCAGCAAGACTACACAAAAAAAATTGTCTAAAATTTGTTAGCCATAAACTGCTGATGGATCAAATGCATTTTATGACATACGGGATACACTCATAAAATTCCCTGTTCATTCCAGTACCACACATGCCTACTTTTCCATGTTTCTTCCCATATGCTATTAAAGATTACAGACCTAAATATGAATTAATTTTTCTTTCTAGTTTATTTTTAGATTAAAACGCAATACATTTTCTGTTTTATCTCTACTCTCCTGGTAGCTCAGAATTTTTTGCAGTACTGCCTGGTGAGTTGCATGGTTACATTTTGTCCCTGATGTGTTTTTTTCCAAGCATTAGCTGAGCAATTAATGAACAAATCAAATAAATTGGAGCTGCTGTGTTTTCCTCTAGATGCAAATGTGAAGAATAATTTTTAAAACACTTTCATATTTCTCCCTCATCCTCTGGGGAGGAAGTACAGGCTTCAAGTTCCAAATTAGTCATTCCTGCTGGCATCAGATGTATGCCCCAAGGAGTTAATTTTCAGCTCAGCAGACAAGGATTTAACTATGTAAATCCATTTCTAAATAGAAAATAATATAACATAGCACATTCCAGACAATCTTTCACAGGTGCTTTAGCATCCAGGAGGAAAAGAGCTAAAGAGGATCTAGTTACCTTCTTTTCTACACAGAGTATCTATTGGGCTGAAATTTCCCCCACTGGCTTAAGATTTTTACTAGTGAAAGATACTTAATGCTAATTTAGATTTAAGAAGTTTTGGCATGAATCAAGACAGTCATATGAAATCCTTCTAAAACTTATTTCAAGTATTCCCAAATTCACTGTTGCAGTATTGCTTCAAATCCTAGTTATTCTCAGAACATTTGGTTTCATCATAAGGTCTAGGAGTCTCAGTTTCAGGAAGTGAATAGGAGAATTTCAGAATTTTAAAATGTATTCCTGCCCCATTATTTATAGAGAATAATTTAGAAGTTTAATCCAACAATGTTATAAAACCAACTAATAAAAAATAACTCAGGCATGTTTTCATAAACACTCTCCATCTCCACCGACACTAAGTCATGCTCTTAAGACCAGATTTCCTTTTCTTCCAGAAAATTAACTTGTAAGAACAGCCCCAGGAGGATAAGCAGTTCCAAGTTGCCTCAGGATTTATGCTTATTTCATATGCTATTAATACCAAATCAGGTGACTATATTGGGAGGCACATCGGCAAACAATCTGTGAGCTTCTGCAGGTACATAAAGACAGAATGGTGGAGAAAGGAAAAAGAGAAAGAAAGGTCAGACCTACCCTGTATTCTCATGCTTCTGGGACTGCCGCTGAAGAAATTAACAGAGGCAGCCAAAGAGATTAACTTTACCTAAAGCAGATGTTTAATTATTTTCTTGGTGTTAGAACATGTGCACCCATCTGACTGCAATGATGATAAAATTCATCCTGAGTTATTCTATCACAAGAAGACAGTTGTAGATTATGATTAGTTTCTAGGTTGTTTTAGGGCAGAGAGAGGCTTGTAAACTCATGTCCTGGGGCCCAGCCTTGTAATAACCTAACCACGAACATAACTGGCTTTATAACCAAGAGTGCTAGCTTAAGTGTGAATTCATTCCATGTCTATATGGTTTCCCTCAACATGTCTATATGGTTTCCCTCAACGTGGTTCAATTGCAAGCAGGGAAGTGTTGACACTGTACCTAAGATTCTGCAAACTATTAAATATTATTTGGTTTGGCTCTGTCACAAGAACACTTAATTTTGCCAACATCAACCTGTTTTTAAAATATTTTCAATAAATATTTCATTCTGTACATGATGTCATTTCTTCCACAGGGAGTTAAATACATCTTCTTCAACCGAAGAATATATTGTCAAAATAAAAAAAACAAAACTTTATTGCAATAATCTTAAACTTGCACTTTGCTAGATATAAACAGAATTCAACATTTCAAAATCTTTTGCATGTTCTGGATCTAGAACCATCAATATTTTCCATCCACAGTTTCTGAGGAGGAAAATAAAGATTAGGGTCAGACCTAAACATGACAGTGAGGAGCATTTCTGGTCTCAGGAGAAGCTGTGGAGTTCTGCTAGTGATACGCATCCTATGCTGATTGCAGTGGGAGTTTAAACATCTCACTGACATATGGATACAAAATTGGCAACTGAGTTTAGGTGTCCCTCTCTGGAGTGACTCACCTCCTGAAAGTTAGACATGATTCACACTTCAAATAAAAAGTTTAACTACATTTTCTCCCTTTTTTTTTTTTTTTTTAACTTATTTAAAGCCAAGCTAGCTAATGTAAGACCAGTTAATATAAAAGAACTT
The DNA here is from genome assembly GCA_039877255.1 of Loriculus beryllinus. NCBI lineage: Eukaryota > Metazoa > Chordata > Aves > Psittaciformes > Psittacidae > Loriculus > Loriculus beryllinus. The sequence goes on from JBCJKH010026192.1 coordinate 17,115, forward strand.
CTGGGACAATCTAGTCAGAAATTTTTCAGCATTTAAGACTTCTTACTGCATCCTAATCAAATTGCAGAGTAGCCCATCTTTCTTAGTCTAACTTTCTCAGAATGGGAGCTGCACTTCCAGTACACACACAGACACAAATTCTCCTACTGACAATACTGACAAAGCCTTCAGTGCCTCTGTCTGATTGCAGCAGTGACTCTAAAACAGCCCCCCACAGAGCAAGAACTCAACAAAGACCATGTCTAACTTCATATTGTCCATGTGAAAGCAGTAAGTTTTAAAATTACTACTACCATTATGATGAGAGTTCACTCGAAAGGCTAGTAACATGTTCTTCACTTATACTATAAAACTCTTCTCAAAGACTAGTCCTGTATCCGAAGTACTTTTATGAATACTAGCACAAAATGTCATTTAAACCCATCATTAGATTGTCAGTAGAAATCTTGCTAATGGCATTGCTTTTTTGCATGTGGGGCACCGTTACCGTAATGTTATTTCAGATCACTGGAATAAACAAATCACCAGAATCACCAGTATTTAGTCATGTCTCAGAACAATCCAATTAGACAGAAGATATATTAAAACAATAGACGTGTATTCTGGCAGCAGGGAAGGAAAAAAACTACAATTTGCAGCCAAACCCGTCATTCCTGAAACTTATTTTCTTATTCCCAAATAAGATATGCAGGCTGGTTTAGTTCTAGTTACCTTTTATCAAAAGCTTTGCTGCATGGTTCTTTATATGGATTCACACGCTGTTAAATGATTCAGTGCAAAGCAAATGGAAAGATTAATTTTGTGATGTGGCACCAAAAGAAACAATTTAGTGCAGCGATTAAGGATTGGACCAGCTCAGTGAAACTTCTGGAACAAGTCCATTACAACTACAGAACGCTTCACAATAACCGTATCAGTGATTGCAGAAAAGACAACCTTTTTTAGCGAAATTGAGAAAATTCACACAAACAGACTTTATTCCCCCTTCCACTTATTTTTCCAAAAGAAGTGAGGAGAAGGGCTTTACAGAACTGCAGAAAATGGTTGCTGAAAGTAGAGTAACTGGAAATTCTGAGTCAGACACTACTAATGAGTCATCAGACTGGTAGATTTATATTTATCTTTATACATAACTACTCAGTGGTCGCAGTATAACAACTGGGGCAGGATATTTTGGCAGCATGCATATCATTCCATGTACTTTTATATCTGATTTATTTTCTTTGTTCTTAAAAGCCGCTGTATCAATAAGAAATTCACGTCTCCTTTCTTCCAGCTTGACATTGTAAAGGGTATTGTTATTTAAGCAGAAGGAAGCTGAAAAAATAAATCAGCTGAAAACAGTAATGATAATTCCTAGCTGAATTCTTTCTTTTTCACACACATATGAGCAGAGAGACTTATTCAATTAATGTCTACTTATGTCCTGTACCCTCCTATACAAGCAGCTGTTAAAAAACCATGTTATCAGTTACATCACTCCACTGCAGTCTTTTTCCTCCCTTACATTATTTACTCCCTTCCTTTCTGCCTTCCCATACTGATCAGCTAAGATATACTCATTCATATTCAGAGGTGTGGTGTGAGCCAGGAAATCTCTGCACAAGCAGCTATAGTGCAAATAGGTTGTAAACCTAGACATCCAGTCCTGCAGACTTTTAAATTAAAGAAAAACTTACATATCTTGTCCCTTTTTCTTTCTGATCTGTGAACATGGTGTAAGAGACCCCTGATCATAACAGTAAAAAGCCCATGCAAATATTTTCATTATCCCATTAGCTGCAGGATGAATTGGCCTCAGTTTCCCTTGCTAGTGACTATATAGCATCTGGGCCCCATTGTTTTAGTGTACCATGGAAGGATGCCACCCAAAATCATGGGTTTTTCCTCCCCTCTATGTATGAAGTCAGATTTATCCCATTTAACCTCAATAGAGGTGGCTAGAAGGAGCAAAGATGTCCTAAGCTCCTTGTACTGGGAAGATAGATGTAAGCACTTCTAAATAATCATTACAATACAGGTCAAAGAAATGAAGGTCACCCTCAATTTCTTTATGAAAGTATGTGAAAACCCCCCAAGTGCCAGACTACATTAGCAACTGTACTATATAAGTACCTGAGAGTGATTGTTTCATATTCAATTTTATTCTATTATTAAAATCAAAAAAGGATAATAACAATAATAATAAAAAAACCCTTTGTAAATTAATGCTATGAATTAAAAGTCCCCCTGGCTTTTCACAGCATGCCTTCATATTTTTTGATGACTAAATTTCTATGCCTTCATGCTGATTGCTCCTGAAACACCTGGTAAACAGGATGTAACATATTCTGTTCCCTTTTACAGGGACTTCAGGTCTGAGCAATTCAATCTTTGAGCAGAAGAATCACACCAGTACTGCTCATTGCTGTTGAAGATTAATTTTTAGTAGCCATTTAGAGGGCTGGGGAGTGCATTAGAGTGAACACTATTATTCAAGTTCAGCAGAATAAAATCCATCATTTCTGAGCAGGGGGGAAATGGTTTCTATTAGAGCCATTCACACGGCTGTATAATTTGGTGACATACACCATCTCTACTTACTCATTTTCCATTGTAAATTTTATCTTGCACAAGAAGCAAAAAGTTCATTAGTTTGATCAAAACACTTCTTAATGAGTGTGCTAATTGAGACTGTATTAATGTATTTCACTAGGGTCCCATGTGTATTTCTTGAGAAGGGACACAAATTTGTCTTCTTTTGTGTGTTTAATGCTAACAAGACTGTTTGAAGGAGAGCAACTGTGGTACCCATTGTGCTCAGAAAGGTTAAAATGGTAAGAAACACATCACATAAATATTTTGTGAAGTGCACTGGAAAATTAGACTGCAGTGTAACAACATTTCCGGTTTTAATGGGTGAATGAACAGGAAATGGGGGTTCAATCTTATTAGGAAACATTATCAGTGGTGACACAGACTCTGCGGACACTTAATGCAACACATGAAAACCTACTTTCTATTTCTTAACCTGATTGAGCATGCTCCTCAAGTACCAGCCTCATTCTAAATGTCTGGACAATGTCACATATCAAAAGACATAGTGAAATATTAGAAGACATGCTAAATTATCTTCCTAAAGTGGGAGCCTTCATTCGGATATAGAATAGCAGAAGAAAATTGACTAAGTTTGAATTTTTAAAAAGCTGTTTGCTTCTAAAGTCTTCATATTGTTATTTTAATGGTTAAATCTATCTTCATGCACTTCTGCTGCAGTTTATTCGCTATAAAAAAAAAAAAAACAAACTGCTTTTCAGTCAGGCAGAACATACTGCTGCCTTATTAGCAAGTTTTTGAAAAACCATTTTCTCTCTCAAAATATGCTTTGAAAATAGAGTCAGAGATTCATGATGAAATGTGTGTTTCTTTTCACAGAGTCTGCTTGGGAAAATAGTGTTTCTTAGCTCTGCAGTAGGACTGGAAATAGCTTGACTCCATAAGTGAATTACTTAAAATCTTTATCAGAAATAAGGCAAAGGAAAGGGACAAAGATTTCCTTCACATAATAGGAATCATTTTAGTAGCATTGAAACAGTGTCTCATGCTGCCTAGCTTCAAGCACAGATTTCTCCGCTACCTCAGTAGAAATAACTCATACCAAATTATTTCTGACCTCAGAGGCATCAGACTGATTCATTTGAAACAGTTTTAAACAGAACTCTCCTAGCACAAAAAAATGTGAGAAATTTAAATCTCTGACATAAGCATAGCAACAGAAAGCAAGCTCTTAATTTCTCTCCACCCGGGGTGGCCGATATATCCAGGAGGTGAAAGGGAAACTGTTTTACACTCGCCTCCACCAGGAAATTCTGAGACTTGTCACTGTTCAGCATACAACTTCAGTCACAGCAGCTGATAGAGAAAGCCCCCGAGGACAAGCTTTGGAATAATGAAAGAGCTGCTAAGGCAAAATGGCCTGGGGCTGTAGATTTTTAAGTTGTACTCATTTATTTTTTTAAATCACTTTGGTTAACCTCCACTCTCTCACATTCTTTTTAAGTCTATTTCTACTTCCACGTCAGCCTTTAAATGTAAAAAATAGATACGTATACCAATGCAAGCTCTCAAGAATCTGAGGAGCCAAGAAAACACAACTGCTTTCTAGGACAGCTTCATCTAAATAACTGTATATGGGAAATGCAGAAGTAAAGAAAGTGGAGTAGGAGCAAACACTTTCCCACCCACTGCTACTATATCAGTGATTAACAGGCAGTTTTCAGAGGTTCAGCCAAACACTCAATGATAGAAGCTCATCTCTATCTTGTGAATAAATCAGGCCTCTTAAGTTTTGCAAATTTGTTCTTGAAATGTATTGAAGAACATCTGACTCCAGCTAGAAGTAGTTTTGATGGGCCAAATTCTGATAATTTTGCTCACTAACAGCAATGCTCAGCAATTAGTCCCTCTGAAACTTGCATTCAAATACAAGGAAAATAAACACAGCAAAACTCATCCTATGTTTTTTGACTCTTCCAATTTTGTTTTACAGCCAGCACTAGAGATATGAAAATGCAGGTATTTAAGTTTTAGCCAAAATTTAAATTTTATTCCATTACAGATATTATTTTTTTTTTTTTTATGCAGTCTCAAACTAGGATATGTGTCCATTCCTCTCTAAGCTGATCTGGGAAACAAATTCCTAATTATTTTCTATTCCTTCCTCCACTCTACCACATCAAACTTTCTATATTTAGAAGTGATTAGATTTATTTACCTTGTACAGCAACTCAACTCAAATGAGTCAAGAGCTGAACCTACTCTTGCAAATATCTGTTTACATTCCCTGATTTCCATTTAAGTAGTGGCCAATTAAGGCTTTGTAAGTAGAATAAGCACCCATAACCTTTGAAATTTGCAGGTAAATATGCAACATATATAAGCATTTCAGGTTATTGCTCTCCAATTAGAACTCAGAGCACAACATCATTGTCCTTTTGACAGTGAAACCTGGCTGTCACATTTGCAAGCACATTCATGAATTAAACATAGCACCTAAACCTAATGTTCTTGCATCTAGTTGTGTCCTAAAGCTGTTCTGTCTAATGCATTATAATCATGAAAAGGAAAGCTAACACATTGTTTCCCATCCTGGCTGTGCTGTAGCTATCATGCAGAAGAACCACCCAAGCTGATGGGGATCCTCCAGTGGCATAAAACTGGAACAGAAGTTCTGATTGGTAGTCATCCAAGGCCTCCTCATGCACTGGCAATGTCCAGCTGCCCTTGCTGCCACTGGCATCTGCTGCAAGTTAAGCCTCTTTGCTTGCAGACTATACTCAAGGGTACCACAGATCAAGGGAGTGTGAGATTAGTTTGATTCATCCTTTTCAGTCCAAAACATCAGATGCACTTTGTGCTCTTTAGACCATGTCAGGATCTGTGATCCAGAAGCTGAGACTCCAGGGCAATGTAAGCTCTGTTGTAAGCCAGTGAGTGAGTGAGAGTGGCTTTGGGTCAGTGGGAGACAAAGGCAGAGGATAAGAAAAGGGAAAGAGAACAGAAACAGGACTGAAACGACTGTGCGTAATGTGATGCTGTGGGACAAATGCATGCTGATCCCTCTCCAAAGGCACAGAGGAAGCAGCTGCAGCCTTTCTGCCAGAGCCAAAGGGACACATACCATCCTCAGAGCCACACGTCAGGCTGCTCACTGGAGTTAAACAGCATCTGTGCTGGTTTGAATGACAGCACATTGCCTCCAGGAGCTCCTGCTGGGCTGCACACCTCAGCACTACTTCTAAGCCGAAACAGTGACTTTATGCACTATCTAGCCTGGAGATGTTTT
>JBCJKH010026193.1:0-26993 GCA_039877255.1 Loriculus beryllinus
CGTGCTTACAAATAGTGCTCGAAAAGTTGTTCAAGAACCCCGAGGTATGTCTGTGGGGGAGTTATACGTCCTTATGCCTAAATTACTGAAATTGTTTATTTTCAAATACGTTTTTCTATGTGTTATTATATGTGGATATCATAAGGTAAGAAAAACTTTTGGTGACAATCTTAGAATGCTGACTATTGCAAATATTGTAGTAAGAAAGCAAAAGTAGAAAGAAGAAGGTAAAACATGTAAGGAATCTCTTCATAGAGCTTAAGTTAAAGCTTTTAACACTAGTATTTTAACTAGTGTTAAATAGCAAAAGGCGTGATTCTTTAACTGTTTTTCTTGGGTTTGATATTTTATTTTTGTGCTGTTATTAGATATTACTTCATGGATAATATGTGATGGTGATATTGATCCTGAATGGGTTGAATCTTTGAATTCCGTTTTGGATGACAACAGATTGTTGACTATGCCCAGTGGAGAAAGAATTCAATTTGGCTTAAATGTCAACTTTATATTTGAAACTCATGATCTTAGCTGTGCCTCTCCTGCTACAATATCTCGAATGGGAATGATCTTTCTAAGGTAAGTTACAGGAGTATTACATACTTTTAAAGTAAGCAAATGTACTTGCTTTTAGAATCACAGAATCATAGAATAGTTAGTGTTGGAAAGGACCTTAAGATCATATAGTTCTAACCCCCCTGCCATGGGCAGGGACACCTCCCACTAAAAGAAAATTTTAAACTCACACTTCTCTTGAAAGATACTCTAAAATGGATGGAACAATTTCATTACTTGCTTACATTTATGAATCAAATCACTGGGGAAGTTTACTTTAGGTTTGGTTTTAGGTGTGCTGTCATTTTATAAACTTTTGACTAATATATCTCATATTTTTTGAGAGAGACATGGTGGATTCTTTGTTTGTGTGTGACCCTTAGAGAGCTTGAATGTTGTATAGAAATTCTCCTTAAAGTGTTTCCCTGAACTTTTCCTGGCATTTTCTTGTTAATTTGAACCTGTCTATGTGGAGATGTGGATGCCTTGTATTTAACTGAATTTCATTTTGTTTTGTTTGGACTTAGTGATGAAGATACAGATCTTAATTCTTTGATAAAGTCTTGGCTAAGAAGTCAGCCTGAAGAATGTAGATACAACCTTGAAAATTGGATTGGGGACTATTTTGAAAAGGCTTTAAACTGGGTTGTGAAAAAGGTTTGTACTGAATACTTAATCAAATTTCAGCTTCAGTTAAGAGTGGTTCATTTTCTAGTTTAACACTGAAGAGATCATTCATGTTAATTTTTAAATTTTAAGTAAAAAAAACCTCAGTGTTTTCTTAGTACGTTTAGTGCATTATCTGGACTCTTTGATTCTGGAATGTATGTCAAGATAATTTTTCTACATATGCTAGATTTTCTTAAGGATTCTAGATGCTTCTCTGCTTCCCATTTTCCTGAAGGAGTTGTATATGCATTGAACAAGTTGCTTATGTTGCACAAAGACATTATTTTGGGGACATTCCCACCACTGTGACCAGTAAGCTAGTGTTCGTGAGACCTGCATTACCTCCCCTTGTGGAACATACATGTTTCAGTTATGGTTTTAAATTTATTTCCCCTCTTGGTTTTTCACCCATGAAGATTTTTAGGCACTGTGACCAGTAAGCTAGTGTTCGTGAGACCTGCATTACCTCCCCTTGTGGAACATACATGTTTCTGTTATGGCTTTAAATTTATTTCCCCTCTTGGTTTTTCACCCATGAAGATTTTTAGGCTTTTAAAGTGTCTTCATGTGTAAACACAGGAAAAAACATAACATTGATCCTGAGGTTGCAAATCCCGTTTGGTGTTATAGAGCAAAATCCATAAAGGATCCATTCAAGAGTTTTCCAGTATACAATAACGTTGATTTCTTATAGATTCTCAAAATCTGCAAGGAAAGTTCTAATTGCTTATCCTAAATTATATCAGTATGTAGTCTGATATTAACACTTCCAAGTCAATGCTTATAAATAGTTTAATTTCAAGTGAATTTTCTAGAACAGCAGTGTTGAGATCTTCCATCATTTGTGGCAGCATCAATGAACAATGCTAGAAATACATCACATTTGGTTTTTGGAATGTATTCAAATCTACTACATCTTGCAATTTACAGAATGACTCTGTGGTAGAAACAAGTTTAGTTGGAACTGTGATGAATGGACTATCTCATCTTCATGGGTGTACCAATCGTGGACAGTTTATCATTAACTTGTTACGTGGTCTTGGTGGCAATCTCAACACAAAATCACGACAAGAATTTGCAAAAGAGGTAACAATCTTTTTCAGACAGTTTGTTAAAAATTTCTTAGTATATGTAGTAGGAATAGTGATTTTCTGTCTCCTAACAATGCAAATTTACAATAGTAGACTATTGTAGCTAAGTAGTGCTCTAACTTGTTTGCAGTCTGTGCTGCCTATAGAGAAATAGCTGAGAAGTAAAGGAATGTTTCAGATGTCCCTGATATGCTGCTAAGTGCATACAGCCCAGGTAGCAGTCCTGTGGTGCTGCTTCAGGAGATGCCGAATGGCCTCTATCCATGCTGGTTTATGCAAGGACCCCATACAGCAGACTGTGTGGGTGTATATGTATTTTGTGTGTTAATACAGATTTTATTTTGTGAGGTTTTCTTTCTGTTCAGAGTGTGAATGCTTTGTTGCACCTCACCAGGGAGGTGTTCTCACAGCATTATTTAGATATTATGTATTGTAAGCACTGCGATATGGTTCTCTCTGTGTGTAGATACTTGGAGCCACAAGGAGCAGGGCACAGAGTTAGAAAACTATGTGGGTATACTGGCCCATAATGTCTACAGAAGCCTGTCCCTGGATGTAGTTATCTCCACAATCACACTTGTGTTTTGTGTTGAGAGAAGGAAATAGTTCCTTCCAAAAGACAGCCTGAAGGTACAACATACACACAGGGCAGATGGTAAATTTTAGACTCAGCTTCTGGAATTAGCTATTGATGCATCCTGTGAAGGAGTTACCTCATTCTTACAATTATTAGTAAATATGTTGCCTATTATGAAAAAAATTATGTAAAGCTTTGCTAAATATAGTTTATTTGATGTTCTTCATATTATGAAGAAATGAAGCCTTGGGTGGCATGGTTTAGTGTGAGATGTCCCTGCTTATGGCAGGGGGGTTGGAACTAGATGATCTTAAGGTTCTTTCCAACCCTAACTATTCTATAATTCTATTATTCTATGATCTGGAAGAGTAATATATTACTGTTTAGTTAAGGGCTTAATCATGAGGCATATGCATAACATGATTGAATTTTCAAAAGCAGCCTTTAAACTATCAAATTGAAGAATTAAATGTTTGATTTTACAGCATTCTTTGTACATTCATTGATTAGCTTGAAATTGCAGATCTTGTCTTCAGGGCTATGGTTTTAATGTAAGCTTTATTTTCTTTAAAGATCTTCAGCTGGGCACAAGAATCCCCACCAGATCCAAGGAGGCCTCTGGACACATACTACGATGCTGACACTGGACAGCTAATGCAGTATCAGCTGAAGAAACCTGAAAATCTAACAGCTGATGACTTCAGTAATCTCCAGATGCTTCCTGTCATCCAAACCCCTGACATGCAGAGAGGTTTAGATTACTTTAGACCCTGGCTAGACTTTAATAATAAGCAGCCATTTCTTCTTGTGGGTCCTGAAGGATGTGGAAAGGGGTAAAAAGTATTTCCTTTTTAAGCAAAATACACTTCTAGCTATTTGTCAAAGTCTGTAATATTTTGTTATAATGGTTTTATCATACAGCTTTCTAGTAGAATATTGTTTAGGCTACAAATGAAACAGCCTTCTTTAGGGGCAAGTAGGTAAATTCATCTGCAGATCTACAGGGAAAGCTCAGGCTGCCTCTGTGCATCTAACACATCTGAATGAGGCTTTTACATATGAAACAGGACCTTTGGGAAACCCCTGCTGTCCTGGAGCAGCAGCTGAAGGGCACATGAGGTATCCAGTTGCATCTCAAGAGGCACTAGATACCTGTGTGTGGGCAACTGAATTTAGCTCATCCATTTGAGCATCTTAGGTTCCTTATTTAGACGGGTTGGATCACTATATACAATATATTTAAGCTGGATATTTGTTTTGTATAGTTGTATGCTACACTTTAATTGAATTTCTTAAATGGAAAATACTAAGGCAAGAATGATTAATTCAGCAAACCTCATGAATCACCTTTTACATTAATGTAATATGTATTATATGCATTTTGATTGTTAAAAACTATACGGTATCTTTGGATACACAGTGTTTTAATGCATTTATGTATTACTTATGCTTATATGTATGTACCCATTTGTTTTTTTAGGATGCTGCTTCATTATGCATTTTCTCAACTCCGGTCCACTCAGGTTGCTACCATTCACTGCAGCGCACAAACTACTTCTCAACATCTTCTGCAAAAATTAAGTCAAACTTGCATTGTAATCAGTACAAACACTGGGAGAGTATATAGACCAAAGGACTGTGAAAGGCTTGTTTTGTACTTAAAAGATATCAATCTACCCAAACCTGATAAATGGGGAACAAGCACTCTTGTGGCTTTCCTACAGCAGGTGAACACTTATGTCTGTTATTTATAAAGAGACTTACGTATACGGGAAATAATTTAGTGTATGTAGTAAATACCTACATTGATTATTTTCAGAGTTAACAGTCTGCATCTATACTGACATTAGTTGTGTTTGTGCTTTGATAGAATGTGTAGGTGTCAGCAAGAAATAGGATACCATTTTTATTTGGTTTATATACAGGAGTAAATAACAATGGTGCTTGCCTCAATGGGTTATAATGCAGTAGGTATATGAATGACAAGAAACTTATCAAGAGTGATGAGCATAGATTCACCAAGGGCAAGTCATGCTTGACCAGCTTTATAAAATTTACAATGAAATGGCAAACCTGGTAGTCAAGGGGAGAGCAGTGGATGTAGCCTACCTGGACTTTACTTCAGGCAGTTAATGCTGTCTCCCAAAAGATCTTCACAGGAAAGCTGTCGATGTACAGGTTGGATAAGCAGATAATGAGATGGGTTGAAAACTGGCTGCACAGCCAGGACTAGAGGGTGGTGATCATTAGTACAAAGACTAGTTGGAAGCCGGTACCTGTTTAACAGCTTCATTAATGGTTGGGACAATAGAGTGTACCCTTAGCAGGTTTGCAGGGGGAATAGTATACTGGCAATTAAGAAAGTAGTAGTAATGATATGCTGCTCATGATGTCTTTTTGTTTTGGGTTTTTTTTTTGGTTTTGTACCTGTTGGCTTCCTTTTTAATGAAATATTTATTTAATTATTAAAGGTTCTTACATATCAAGGATTTTATGATGAAAATCTGGAATGGGTTGGTTTAGAAAACATACAAATTGTGGCTTCCATGTGTTCTGGAGGAACATTAGGAAGACATAAACTTACCTCCAGGTTTACTTCTATAGTTCGTCTCTGTGCAATTGAGTAAGTATGTGGAAGTTTCTTTGACTCTGAACTCAGATTCAACTTCTGTCTGTACAGCCTCTGCTCAATTTAGTCTTTATGAAGATGTGGCTATTCTACTTTCTCATCTTTTCTAACAGTTTGGGATATTAAGATTTAGTGCTGTTTGGTGCCTCTTGGAACTAGGAACCAGCTATGGAGCAATCTATAGCTACCTGCTGATAGTGAAGTGTTTGAAATATGTTTCCTGTTGAATGTTTTTACTTTCAGTAAACTGCTTTAACCAACCTTAGATTAAGGTGGTGTTTGCTTACAAAATTAGACAAACTGAAAAGAAGTTTTTTTAAGTTTGAATGCATTTACAGATGTATTTAGAAGATTTCTGAGAGTGGCCCATTGCAATAAAACAGTAATTTTACTTAGCTGCTAGATGGAAATACTATTCATGAAAATTTCTCAGCAATTGTATATAACTTGATTCTTTATATTAAAAAATTAACGATAGTCCATAATGATTACTTTTTGTTTTTTTCTTTGCAGCTATCCAGAAAGAGACCAACTGCAAGCTATTTATAGTGCCTACTTGGAACCTGTACTACAGAAAAACCTGAAGAATCACCCTGTTTGGGGTTCTTTGCCAAAAATACATCAGCTGGCAGGATTTATGGTTCAAGTATATGAACAGGTATGTAAATTTGATTTCTTTTTTTCAAGGAAATGGAGAATTCAGAATTTTAAAAAAATCAGCTTTTGATAGTAACAAGAGAATAAAAAGGTCTGTCAGTATTAAAATCCAAGTTTGTATCTTTTTCATATCTTCATATCAATTTTAAAGCTCCTTATTTGCAGAGAATCTTAGGTATTAGAGGCAAACAGAGTTAAGTGCTCCTGCTTTCTAACAGATTAATTGTATGATTTTGGCAAGCATCTTTACACATCTGTACTTTCAGTTCTTGATTTGTAAAATGTGGATTATAGTGCTTAACTACTTAATGGATGGGGCGATACTGTACTTCAAAGATTGTTAAATGTTCGGATATTATGGTTTGTTATGAGTAGAGAAGAGAGATATAAGGGTGCAGTGCTTTATACACATCAGGGACTACCTATTAAAATTTTACACTGTCAGGTGTTTAGACACACAGGTTCATTTTCTTCTCCTGGAATGTGGGTGTAGTTGCTGGCTAGCATGCACCAGTTACTTGGAGTTTCATGCGATACCATCAATGTATTCTAAGAAATATAAGTTTAAATCTTGTCACACTAGAACCAAATAACTGATTCACTTATTCTCTGAATTAAAGATATAGTTGCAAATTCAAATATTCTCTCTGGGGTAAAAGTTAGTGTTACTATAAAATCTTTTGTAGTGACTATTACTGTTTTAGGTATTCTTTTATTATACTCTTATATTTTCTTTACATTTTACGATTGGTATTTCTCAAAAAAAAGGTGCGTTTTCTCTATTACTGCACTAAAAATCCTAGGTTTGGTTGTTAGCATCAAAAATAGTACAGAAGAAATGTTCTAATTATTACTAATTTTGTCTCTAAATTGGAGAGACATCAATTTGGTAGGTGGACAACTCTGTGGATAAAGAACTGGCTGGTTGGCTGCATGCAAAGAGTTGTGGTCAACGGCTCAATGTCCAGCTGGAGACCACTAACGAGTGAAGTCCCTCAGGGATTGGTACTGGGACAATGGGATTGAGTGCACCTTCAGCAGGTTTGCTGATGACACCAAGCTGTGTGGTTCAGTTGATACACTGGAGGGAAAGAATGCCATCCAGAGGGACCTTGACATGCTTGTGAGGTGGGCTGATGAAGTTTAACCATGCCAAGTGCAAGGTCCTACCCCTGGGTCGGAGCAATCCCAGGGAAAGCTACAGGTTGGGCAGAGAAGAGATTCAGAGCACTTAATCTCTGCACTTTCTAAAAAAACTAAATAAAGAGTTCTTTAATAAAGTAAATATATAGACCAAATAGAAAACTAATTTGTCTGGTATTTTAGAAAAAAAATAAAGCTACATTTCTAAGTATTTTACATTTTAAAACATCATCTTTTTCTCTCCCTTCTCTTTTTAGGTGCGAGCTAAATTCACAGTTGATGATCACAGTCACTACCTTTTCACACCATGTATTCTTACTCAGTGGGTTCTTGGTTTATTCAGATATGATTTAGCGGGCGGTAAGTCACTTATTTGGTTCTCATTGGTAAAGTAGTTCTAATACCCTAAATTATTATTGATGTCAGTCTTACTTTTGACTCCACATGCAGCTTGTTCACCTATGGCACTCTTCCTAAACTGTGAACTATCTGTAACTCAGTAGAGGGAAAAAATGCCTAACAGTTCATTCCATAACATGTAGTAAACAAGTGTAAAAGCTCCAGTGGTGCTTTCAAATATGTGTGGGAGCTATCTGTAAATTAAGGGAAGTTAGTAAGTTGGGGCTGCATTCTCTATTGTGAGAACTTGAAATGTACCCCCTACTCCCCACCATTTTTTTCTGGCTTTTGGTGGGGGCGTTGTGTTGGGGTTTTTTTTTTCAGCATTTCTGTCTTCTGGATTCCCAGAAACTTGCCCCTCATGCTTGTCTTTTTATACCTGACTGTGTAAACATGGTGAGGTTACTGTATAAGCATTTACGTGAGGTAAACTGCAGAACTACAACTACAGTTGTACACATCATTTATGACCTGCTTAACAAAAAAACAAGAATATAACCACCCTTAAACATATAGGAAATGTCTAGAAAACTATCTCATTGATGTAAAAGTTTGCAAATATCTGTAGAAGAGCCCAAATATTTTCACAGTTTGGGAATGCTTGATAATTACAGTCTTGTCTGGAAGTTCTTTCTTTAAATTTGGAGATTATGAAATTTGTAAAGGTATTTCATTTTGTATGCTTTTCCAAATAACAGCATAGGCTTCTGTCTAATCTTGTCTTTATCTTTGAAGTTGCTGTTATTACTAGATCATGAGCAATTACACCTCATTGTGTTTTAGCTTCTACATTAATTAAAGGGCCACACAGAGGGGTGCTTAAAGAGTATGAAAGTGATAAGAATGTTGTGCTCATTCTTGGATCATAGGATGGTATAATGTAGCTTGAATGAGATCAGAAAAGCTACACTGACAATCAATGCATGGGTAATCCCAGCTCATTTAAGGCCTCCATTGCTGTATCCTAAGGTGACATACACACTTTTTCAGTGATGAACAATGTGGGATGTCGTTTACTCGTCTCACCTTCCTTCTTACTTTTTTGAAGAGTATTGCAGCTTTATATTTTGTAGTGGCATTTTGTAATAAAGACTGTTGTTGGTATTTATTGTTATTTTAGTGTTTGTTATCAGTCGTTCTCTTCTCCTTTAAAACAGTCTTCTGTTTTTTCTTGTTTTGATTACTTGGAATTTTGTGGTTTAGTTTTTACTTTGTGTGCAACACCTTGTTCATTTCCATTAAAATGCTGGCACTGAACTGGAGCACTTTTTTAATACACTATGTTTAATTTTATTTTGCATTGATCCATAATGATATTATTAAAAAGCACTTAATAATGTTTACTTTTCTTCTTAACTCCTTCGTTATGGATGCTCTCCTGCTGGTATGTAATTCCACTTTCTCTTTTCAATCTCATATTTTAGAATGGAAAATTTGACAAATGCAATATTTATTCTAAATATTTAAATTTAAATCTCTCCTTAAATTTTGAAGGATCATCAATAAAAACTGCAGACTATGTGTTGGAAATTGTTGCTTATGAAGCACATCGTTTGTTCCGTGACAAACTTGTTGACATAAAAGAACTTCAGATATTTGATAATATTTTGATGAAAATATTTCAAGGTGATTTGGGCTCAGATGTTCTGGACAATATGGCAGGTAAACCATTTGCGACATACTACACAAACGTGAAATATTTGTTTAATCAAATCAGTCTGATCAAGTCAAATAGCATATGAGCACCTAACCTTTCAAATGTTTAATTTGATTTTCACAGATACCTTCTATGTAACCTGGGGAGCTTGTCAAGAGGCATTTGTCACGCCAGGACAGGCACTACCACCACATGGGAGGCCACTTGGCAAACTAAATTCAACAGACCTGAAAGATACTATTCAAAAAGTGAGACAAGATTAAAGAATGTGCACAGCAAGGATTCACAGCAATTATTCTAGATATTTTTTGCAGGAAGTATCATACAACAGCCAGGTTTAGGGTTAGATCTGCTGCTTGTTTGAGGAATCATCTTTTACACTTGATTAAGTGAGGGAATGTTTGTGATATTACGTGGAGGCAGTAGGAAGTATCAGGTAACAAGGTTATTTTTTAATGAAAGGGCATCAGTCACATTTGCTGGTGATTTGCAGTGGTTTGATACACAATATTGATGTGCATACATATTTGTGTATTAGGGTTTTATAAAATGTTTGCTTTCTGAATTTGTAATTTGCTAAAGTAATTTTGATTTGAAGAAATACATATAGATTGTTTGGAGTTTTGTAATGTACAAAAACTGAGCTCGATGAGAAAATGTGAATATGTTAACTCTGCTAGGCTGACTGATTTTCCGGATGAGAGCTTTGATATCATCTCCTCTTATTAGCAATGTTTGATGGGCTGCTCTTATATATGGGAAACTGCTCCCTCTCCTTAGTTTCCAACTTGTGACCAATAGACTGCATGGGAAATGGTGAAGTTCAGTAGCCTGAGTAATAAGAGTATGGTCTTTTTCTGACTACACAATTATGTTGGGCTTCAAAGATGAGGTTTTATTAAGTATAAGAAGGCCAGAATTTAATTTTAGGATCTGTTATAATGCGTGCTTCATTAGGAGATACCATAATCTGCAATTAGCTGTCTAAACCACTCTTCTAAGTTATGTATTAATTAATCTGTAGTCAGAGACACAGCTCAGACTTTGTTCTTGTCAATTATTTAATCTTAATTAACTAAGTGTTAGATTTCTATTTCAATATATCAATGAATTCTAGGGTGTCCTCGTGCTGAGGGTAATGTGGTATGCTCATTACTGGTAAAGGCTAGGCAGGATATCTAAATTTTGTCACATAAATAATTTATTTGTAACGAACACTAGTGTGGCCTGTTAAGTTTTCAAGCCCTTCTTTTCTAAACTTTTAAATGTTGGATGCTTTTATACCTTACTGCTTCTAATTATTATTAGTGAATGCATTTCTCTTTTTCTCTTTTTTAATAGGGTATTATTCATTATGGGCGAGACAAAAAAGAGATTGAGATCTTAGTGTTCCATGAAGTCCTCAGTTATATGTGTAAAGTGGACAGAGTGCTAAGTTTTCCTGGAGGATCACTTCTTTTGGCAGGACGGAGTGGTGTAGGTCGTCGAACAGTTACCTCTTTAGTTAGTCATATGCACGGAGCTGTTCTGATTTCTCCAAAAGTTTCCAGAGGCTATGAACTGAAGCAGGTCAAAAATGATCTTAAATACGTAAGTCACTCAGTGGTTTCCATTTTATAGTGTTCTAGGCATGTATTAAAATAAAAAACAAGAACATGGGAATTTTTGAAGGACACAAGTGTTGTGTGAAGAGATATTTTAAGAAAAGCAAAGTATTAGCGTTCTAAATGAAACAAGTAGATTTTTAGAAGTTCTTAGTGCCTAGATTAGTATACTGTTCATTATAGTAATTACCTGAAACTCAACTCTTTTGAACAGCAGAAGTGATTTTATGAGTGTTGTGGACTTCATAACTTCTAAGTTTATGTGAATATTGGAAATGTTTTTTTCATATATGTATTTTCATATTTGTATATCGTTTTATTGTCTGTCTCTAGTATGGTCTGCCAGTTAACAGGATAGTAGCTGAATCAAGTAAAATTTTAGTGATTGAGGGAATTTAACATGTTATTTAAAAACAAATGCCAACCCTCAATCAGGAGTTTCCAGGTACCTTCAACAATGCTAAAGAAAAATACAGAGCTAAGCCCACACAAAAAAGTGATAGAACTCTATAATCGAGTCACATCTGGAACTTAAATATGTTCTGTGAAGAGTCCGTTTTAACTATTTTTTCAATACCAACTGAATCACCTAGTAGTCTTCTGTAAATATATATTAGTGTAGAAGTTGTGGAGAAAATGTGTGTAATATATAACCAAGGAAAGACTTATTCTGTTACAAACAATACATATACTCAATATACTGAGCTTTAAATGTTTTCCTTGCTTCTAGGTGATGGAGCTTGCAGGCATTGAAGCAAAGCAGGTGGTATTGCTGCTCGAAGACTATCAGTTTGTTCATTCCATGTTCCTTGAGATGGTCAACAGTTTATTGTCTTCAGGTGAGACAAGTCCAAAAAGAGTATGGTTCTACTTTTACCACGCAGATTTAGGTCACTGAGGCAGAACTTTATGTCCATACTGGAAGTCTTACTTAGCTTTATACATTGTTTTAGCTGGAATGCTTTTACGTGAGAAACTGATTTGCAGTTCATTTAGCTATCCTTCAAACTACCCTACAGTGGGTGTGCTTTCAATTCCTCAAAGTTGCAATAACCTGTTTCAAAGGAATTCTTTATAACTGTGTAGCCACAAAATGATAATGTATTCTACTCTACAGCTTCCGTTTACTAATAAAATTCAAAATTGAGAGCTGTTCCAATGTTTTACTAGATTGTATAGGATGAGTCCTTTCTTAAATGAACGCCAGCAAAATGCAGTTTTCTGAAAGTAATGAGATGATAAATAACAGTAACAAATAACAAAAGTGACTTGGTTATCTAGCTTTGTTCCTTGATCGGGGGGCTCATTGAAGCACTCTTACCAAAAGTTTGTTGGAACTTAAGTAGTTTAAGAGCTCATTGATAAAAGCAGCAGATTTTCCTCTCTCCTAGGTGCAAATCCAAGTTTCTTCACAATATCAGATTCTTATTATCCAGTGTTAAACCTCTGTCTGAGGACCTGGATAAATACTTTCCTTCATGTTTCTGTTTTCTGGCAGTCTTGTTTGATTTTTTATGTTGTATTGGATCACCGTCTTTAGGTAGATTGGAGAGAGTTTTTTATGTATATTCCAGGTAATATAAACAAAGTGAGCTGTTTAAGTTAAATGGAAGTACTATAATTTGGTTTGTTGTTTTCATGGTATCATGAAAATAATGAATGGAGTACTTAGGATGACACTTATGAAAGTATGGAGGTGTATAATGTCGTATTCAGACTCTCTATACAGACGATTCAAGGGATTCCTTCAAAGGAATTTGAAGAATTATAGTGTATTTGATCTGACATTCTAAATTCATTCTTGAAATAGGAGAAGTTCCTGGGCTATATAAAATAGAAGAATTGGAACCGCTGCTCTCTCCTCTGAAGGACCAAGCTTCACAAGATGGATTTACAGGACCAATTTTCAACTATTTTGCATACCGTATGTGAACAGAATTCTAGGTTATAATTTTTTACAAAGTTACAAAAGTGGTATAATAATGGACAAATAATTTCTAACACAGACCTTGTTTTATGTGCATTTTTGCCTTTCAGTTTGTTGTTAAAAACCAGGCAAGAATAATAATTACAGTGTGATGTTTGGGGGCACAGAACTCTCAGCTTAAAATTCATTCTTTAGACTTTATGTCTTTTGGATTTTGTATCCATAAAAGTTCTACAAAGCTGCTATGAAATCTGCTCATGAAAGTAACTAGAAGGAGGAAAGGTCTTGCCCCCATCATTTTCTGGTTTATTTAGCTTATATGTCTAATTACGGAGTTTTCTTCTATTTGTCGATTATACCTGCAAATACTTTGAAGTCTGAGTAATCATAAGCAAGTTTACAGCTAGGTTTCTTACTTATCTGTGGTTTGTCCTTAGACCAACAAGTAGATTAAATAGTTTACAAATAAATAGAAGAACGTGACTGAAAGCATACAGATGCTGGCAGTCATGCTCAGAAGCCTTGGAACCACTTTAATTGGTTCTATTGATCTGTACTAGTGGTATCTATTTAAATACTACCAGCTCTTCTAAATAAAAAAAATAGAATACACTGTAACATACGTAATGAGACTCCATGATAGTAGATTAATTTAAGTTCTGTTTATAAACATTCCTGACTTAGTATGATGTAATAACATCTTTTTTTTTTTTTTCAGAAATTACCTTGTTATAAGTATTTGGAATATAGTGATTTATGTTGTATTTGCAATAAGTCTACCATCATGTAGTAAGATTATGTACTAGATATTTAATATGTTGTATTTTCCTAGGGATCCAACAAAACCTGCATGTTGTCTTAATCATGGATTCTACCAATGTAAATTTCACAATAAACTGTGAAAGTAATCCAGCACTGTACAAGAAATGTCAAGTTTTGTGGATGGAAACCTGGTCAGAAAACAGTATGAAAAAGGTAAATTGATGGGTGAAAACCTGTGACTTGTTTAAATTAGTAGCTCTGAAAATAACTGAGCTTTGGTGAGTAAGATCAAAAGATTTGAAGTTGTGAAGGCATAATTGTCACTGTGCTCATTTAATCCATTTGTGAGTACTACAAAAACAGAAAATTCTGCAGAACAGTTAAGAACTATTGGCATTGTTATTTTACCAGTAGCATCAATTTCTGTTCTGTCTGTGGGCTGACTTGAACAAAATGCTAACTATGACTGATCAAACACAGCATTTAAGAACAAAATACAAATAGACTGCAAGCAAAATGTTAAAACCAACTGCATTGGTTTTGCATGGCAAAGGTTTGGTAGTTGGGGTGGCTTCTGTGAGAAGCTGACAGAATTTTCCCCCATGTCTGTTAGTGCCAAATTGAGATGGTTCCAAGATGGACCCACTGCTGGGCAAAGCTAAGCCCATCAGTGATGGTGGTAGCACCTCTGGGATAAGGACAGCTGTTCCTGAAGGACTGCACCCAGTGGAAGGACCCATGCTGGTGCAATTTGTAAAGTACTGCAGCCTGTCAGAGGGACCTCTCACTGGAGCAGGGGATTAGAGTGAGGAGTCCTCCCCTGAGGAAGAAGGAACAGCAGAAACTGATCCCAACCTCCATTCGCCATTCCCTGTGCTGCTGAGAGGGGAGGAGGTAGAGAATTTCGGAGTAAACTTCTGCTTAGGAAAAAGGGAGAAGTGAGGGAAAGATGTTTTAAGATTTAGTTTTTATTTCCCATTAACCTACTCTGATTTGATTGGTAATAAATTAAACCAATTTTCCCAAGTTGAGTTTGTTTGGCCCGTGATGGTATTTGGCGAGTGATCTCTCCCTGTCATCATCCCGACCCACAAGTATTCAGCTATATTTTTCTCTCCCCTGTCCAGCTGAGGAGGGCAGTGATGGAGCAGCTTTGGTGGGTACTTGGCATCCTACCAGGGTCAACCCACTACACCAGCTATGTTGATGATATCTGCTGTTACTAGTGTGCTTGACACCTAGTTAGAAAATAGGCTTGTAATGTGTATATGAGCTTCTCTAGATCTAAGATTGCGCTGTAAACCTCGTGTTATTCTTCAATCTTTTTGGTGGAATAGAGTCCATATGTTCTTTTTAGGATCAAAATATGCTTGTTTCAGGATGGTCACAATGTAAGTGTGAGATATACATTACTTATATATGTTTGAGGTTGCCAAATTCAATATCCTGATGGAGGCAAGGCTTCTGTGAAGCTTCACAGCCCCAACCTGAAGCAGTGGTGAAGCTGAGGAAGTGTTCCCAGTAGGCACAGACTTAGACGCACATATACATTTAATGTATATGTATATGTATACATTTAATTGGCAACAGAGAACAACAGAAACCCTCAGCCCAAACACAAACAGCACTGTCGTCATTATCCTGTTCCCTTCTATGAGTGATCACAGTGTAGGCCCATTAGTGGGAAACATGTGCATGTGCAGAATGTGGATTTCACTACTAGCTGGGCTCAGATGCACAGGTGCTCCAGTAATTGCCTCTGGATGCCTTGGTCTCCCCACTTGCTGGCATCTGGGTGTACAAACTCCTGAGGCCACAACCCTACCCCAGCTGTACACATACTGCCTCATTGTGCATGCACACACACAGAGTAGGATCCAATAACCGGGCTTAGAAATCCAGTCCCTCTGGTAGCTGGCCTTGGATCTAGGATCTCCTGGTTGCATCCTGCACAGGCATGGGCATACACAGAGACACGTGCAGTTGGGTCTCATTTGGCTGCAAGGCTCCTCAGTCTTTCAGGCAGCTGGCCTGGACCTTCTAGTACCTCTGGCAAGCCGAGTCCTGAGGATGCTTCACCAGCCCCTTTGGTCTATGTAAGGTGATCTGGCCTCTCCCATTCACATCTGGGATGGGTTTCACACCTGGACCATGGGGTTGGTCACCCCTCCTGGGAGAGCTATGGGAGCTGGTGACACAGTGTCTGTTTCTGCCAGGGTTTGCTTTGGCTCCTTCACTTGCCATTGTGCCTCAGTACAGCAGTTTGTACTAAAAGTTTGTTTGGCAAAAATATTTGGAAGAGCTCTGTCCACAGGTAAAAAAAAAAATATTTTTCAGGGCATTTTCACTTCCACTTCAGTAGGGATATTTTTTTTTTTTTTTTTTTTTTTCTGTGTGTCATCATTTAGTCTTATACCAGAACCTTTGGAAATACTTTATTTTTACTCTATGGTGTATAGTTGATAACAAATCAAGATAAGCCCATTGTAGAACATGAAAAAGACTTCAAAGACTTAGATTTAGGCATTGTTTAATTCCAGTGTTGTATCTGCAACAGTTTTAGTTCTGACAGGCTGATTTCCTTTTGAGTTCTACATCTTTTTATTGCATGTTTGACATTTGGGTTGCTGTAAGAGTCCTCTGAGAATTAGATTAGTTTTCTTGCAACCAAGAAAAGCTCCTTTTGCTGGAGACAACAGGAATTTAGTGACAGGGAAAGACAGAACTGATCCTTTTAGTGCTATATGTATTCAGTAAATACCTTATTCTGAATAAAGTTATCGTATTCAGTCTTTTCAAATAAGAAACTAGATTAAAGGTTTGAGTTTTATAATTTTAACTCATATTTTCATTGTTCATAATTTTCATACAAAAAAATCGTGCTCATTTTTTGTAGATACCTGAAATGCTTCTGAATGATACAGATGAACAAGAAAAGACTGCAAAAGCACATAAGGAACTTAAGGAAAAACACTCAGGTAATATTTAGGTGGACCCACTATTTATTATTATTGAAACACTTATCACTTTTGTGTTGGGCGTAGATAATAGCATAGATACTTTGAGTCTGGTTTTGCAAGCATATTCATATACTTTAGTAGTGTTCAAATGGCAGGCATTTTGAGCAGCATTGGTCTAGAGCATACATCCTGGCTGACTAAAACAGTCTCTTCTGTCACAAGCAATCGCAATGTATGTTCATTTTTATAAACTGATTAAGCCTCATTTTGTTCTCTGTCTTCCTTCTATGTGGATGCTATTTTACAACCTCAGAATCTGATAATTCGAGAGTTATTCAGTCTGCATGTGTCCATTATTCTTGCACTAGACCTAGTTATTTTATGTTAATAATTCTTTATCTCCAGTAACTAATTTCTTGTAAATAATGCCCCTTTTTCAAAATAGTTTGGTTTTATAATATAACTTAAAATTTAAACATTTTTAAAATAGGGTGTCAAACAGTAATCTGGGAGACCAGTGACCCATCATTCATTTGCATGGTACTTTTAGCTACTTTTCGTAAAGCATTAGTCAATGAAACAATTTCAGTATATTTTTTTCTAAGGAATATGAATTTCAAGTGTTGTTTCAAACATGTTGTTTTCCCTGAAAGTGTTTGAAAAATATGTATTCTTTGTGAATTTTTTAATGCTCTTGATTTATATCACAAAAAAAGTATTATGTTGCTCTGCCTCAGTTATTGTAATGCGAGATAAGAATGAATATATTATTGTCTGTGTAACAAATTGTGTTGTACAGGTGATTCTGATTTTCTGAAGTCATTTCTGGCAATCCACAAATCATGTAAAATGTATGGAGCAACACCTAGCAGGTATATGACATTCCTTCGTATATACAGTACCATCAATAACAGTAAAAGAAGTGAGCTAATAAAAAGGCAGAACCACCTGCAGGTATGTGTTTAAGACATTTTTAACATATGGCTTTTCAAAGTACTCTTGTGTTTGGAAATGCCTTGTGTGATGGCTAACATGGTTTTGTGAAGTGTCCTCTGTTGGTACATGCAGATGCTCTGGTTTCAGGAAAGGAATAGTATGAATTTTAGTTCACATCCTTGTTCAAATGCGTTAAAGGGTGAAGAATGGTTTCTTGTTTTCATTAATATTTTTCCTCAAGAATGTATCAGACTGGAAGAGTAAATAGTACTTGAAAGCTCATTAATTTTTTTTCATGTGTATGTACTGGAATTATGTTGCAAACAGCCCATCATCTTTCCATCAATTTAAGTCTTTCCTCTGTTGGTATAAATTTTCCCCATGTAGTTACATATTCCATCCCTTGTCTTTATATCTCTACAGCACCTTCCTGCTTTGTGTGATTCTTGCTAGTTCAACAAGCAGTTTTCTTTAACCTCGTGGTGCTCTTGTGTAGCTTTGACCAAGATTCCCTTTGTTATGATTCTCTCTCATTTTGTGTTTTTGAATTGATTTTTAATTCCTTTTCCATGCATCAGACCTTCACAGTTCTAGACCAAATGCAGTTCATCTCACACTTTTGAAACCCGTTTCTTATCTTTCCAGTCATACATACTTCTCTTCCTGCTCCTCCCAATATATTTCTGGAAAGATCTTCTGTATGATCCTTCAGGACGTGTAACTTTTGTCTTTACCCTTCTCCCTTCCCTTTCAGCCCCTTTTCCCAGTGACCCTTGCTGCTATTTTGAAGCCACACTTGTAAAGCTGTGTTTCTTCTTAAAGGATCTATCGAGATACTTCCTTACCTTGTAATCTACACTGTTTTTATTTTGCCTGGCAACATTTTTCTTTCTCGATAGTAAGCAACTTAAGAAGATTTACATTTATAATGATGGAAATTCCCTTAGTATTTATTTAGAAAGTAGCTGTGGTTTGTTTGTGACAGACACTCATTTACTTGTAAAATGCTCTGGTTAAATAAAAGTAATCATTTAAGTGAAAATTAGAGAAGTGCCTCCTAAATCAAAACATCTTCGAGGTAATATTTTTTTCTCAATACATCTTAAAATAATTCTGTTATCTGATTACCATAGAGTAAATAATTTAGAAAGTGTGCATAAAGAAAATAATTAAGCATAATTGAGGGTTTGTTTTATGTGCATATATGTTCTTTAGAAAATGTCAAATATCTAGAAATAGGATAATTAATTTGTTCTAATTTGTCTAATTTTTGTAAATTTGCTTTTAGAGAAGATATATGGCATTAATATTAGTTAACTGTAATGCTATTGAATTAATGAGAACAAGATTATGTACTAGTTGCTGTTCCATTAAAAGTTTATTATTTAGAGAATTTTGGTTTTGACTTTTTGATGTAGTAGCAGATATTACAGCAACACATCTATAAGTACTAAACCACACTTTTGGATTAAATAATACTAAGAAAATGTAAATATTGAGAAAATGTGAAACATAAATTAAAAAATTAAGAATATTAATCTACATCACTCTTAGTTTGTGCATAATGTTTGTAACCAACTTTTATTTAAATCTTTTTAAAATTCATTGCTACATAACTGCATTTTATGAACTTTTATAGGCAGGTGTTTCAAAGCTGAATGAAGCTAAAGCACTGGTAGATGAACTGAACAGAAAAGCTGAAGAGCAAAGCATTTTACTCAAAACAAAGCAGGATGAGGCTGATGCTGCACTTCAAGAAATTACAGTATCCATGCAGGTGTTGTATACAATGATATCAAGAAATGGAGGAAAAAAAATGTGCTTTTCTATTTTTGGTTTCCTGCCTGTGCTTTGTTCTTTTGCAGGGTTACAAAACCTGATGCTTTTACAAGAATTTGCCTAAGGGAGTGCATGAGCCCTGAGGCTTGAATAAACTGCAACAGGACAGAGAATTACATAATTGAAATCATATTTGAACTAATGGAGTTGGAAGAGATCAGTTTTGCACCTGAGTAGTATTTACTGTTGTACATTACTCTGAAATTTTTCCTAGAAATTCACAAATTCATTATTTTCATCTTATGATGTTTATTAGAGACAGGATCTATAAACCAAAGACTGACAAGTAGCACAATTTTAAGTAACAAATACCAGGAATTAAATTTGTGGACTGTTCAAAAGAATGTATTTCATGAGGCTCAGTCCTCCTAAAGTTAACCTCGAAGAAGGTTAAATAATACCTCTGTGTTCAACACTCCTTGAATTTTTATTCTTCAGTTCACATGTAGACATTCTGTTTTTTAAGAAGGTAATTTTCTTTAGTAATGTTTTCCCAGTTAAGTAAAATAATTGTGCAGAAAATAGATCTCTAGATTAGTACTTCTAGGAATCATAAATGTAGGATAAGCCATAATGAATCTGCTGTCACTGCACTATTTGTTTTGTCACTGGTTTAGTCTGATCAGTTTGAGGAAAACTTAAAGATGTTCAATGCCAAAGACATTCTCTCTTTACAGTAAAGTGGTTTGTTTCTCAAACTACTTGATCCACAGTAATTTTTTATAAGCTTACTTCTCTTGGAAGTTTTTAGTGCTTTTAGGGTATATTTGCACATAAATTTGAATAATTGTGATTGGCTTGGTGTGTTCAGTGCTGGCCTCTAAGAATTTATTATGCCATTTTCTGTGTTTTCTGTTGTAAATCTGTGTCTGTTGTTGTCCAGTAGAGTTACAGGTTGTGTGGGTAGCTCATATCACATTGTAGGATAAGATCAGAGAATAGGCCAAAAGCCATGAAACAGGAAGGGCCCACTGACATCAGAAAAATTACAGTAGAATTCTGATTATTTGGATTAGCATTAAGAATAGGCTCCCTCTAACATTTTAATGTCACTTCAAATATTCTGGTTTCTGAAAGAGAGGGCTCTAGTACATGCATACTCTTAATCTTTCAGAGCAAGGCTTTTGACCTACAACTGAATTTTAAGGTTTTCTTGTTCAGAGTCATCATTCAGTACATGTACATTTGCACAAAATGTCTAATCGAGATTTAGGTAGCTAATGTTTTATGGATTTGAATATAATCTTCAGTGACATACTCATCTATAGCTTGGATTAAGTGCTCAGAAAGATTATTATTAATCTCGGGGTTTTTTCTGTTTACCTATATCTACTAATTTCTGCTACAAGTTCAACTCAGCTCAGCAATTGCTGCTGATAATTATGTGTTTCATACTGGGAAAATGTAAACTCTGGGCTTTGTTGTCTTCTATCTTTTAGGTGAACTGAGTTATTTATTTATTTTTTTAGCAGGCATTGGTAATCCCTGGGTTTTGGTGTTTGTTTTGTATTTTGTGTGTTTTGTTTGTTTGTTTTGTTTTTCTTTTTCTTGTTTTTTTCTCTCTTTTTTTTTCTTTTTTTTTTTTTTTTTAAATACTAGATATTTATTGTTGTACTGAAGTACTTAAGAGCCCAGGAGATGGCTAATAGATACCATCTCCTGTGTGGTAGACACAGTACAAATCTTAAAAAAACCCCAGATGTAGACCCAAAAAGCTTAAAATACATATTATGATCTAGGACCTATGGCAGATATCTTTACAGGCAGATGGGTGCAAATTTACTCATAAACAAAACATTAATATTTTTAGATTAATAGGCTTTAGTTCCAATATGACTGCTGCTTCTATGAGCATTATAGAAAAGGAGAGTTCTAATGGTGTCATGAAAGAAAGAAATGTGAGCAGCTCTAAAGACAACAGCAGGAAAGTATTACTTTCCAATATAGTAAGAATTTACAGAGTCTGTCACTGCTTACCTTTCAGAGGGGGACTGGCATCTTGATGAGGAATGGAAAATCAGAGGCAAGGAGAAAAAAGGTCATAATGAGCCTCAAAAATAGAGGCACAGATCTTGTCTGTGATAAAGAAAAAGAAGGAGACACAGTAAAAGCAGATGCTTATTCCATAATTTAGTTACCTAGTCAACATGTCTGGTATTGGTATTTTGCAAATTACATTGCAATCAAGATTAAAAGAATAAAAGACCTAAAGGAATAAAATCTGTTTAAATTTGAAAACTAAAGGTATTCTCTTTTTTTAGAGTGCTAGTGAGCAAAAAACAGAAATGGAAAAATTAAAACACCGGATAGCAGAAGAGGCTGCAGAAATAGAGGAGAGAAAAAGAAAAATTGAAGTGGAACTAAAAGAGGTTCAGGTAAGTCCTACCATACAAAATATTTCTGCAAAATGTATCCCTGTGTGTCTTAAATCTTGCTTGAAGTTATTTTCATATTAAAGCTTTTCTGCATTAGAAAAAAGTATTTTATTTACCAGGTTGAGATTTTCATTTTGGCATTTGTGTTCTATTAAATCTTAATTAGAGAATGAATTTTCAGGCCAAATTTTACCTTCCATTTCTATTTCTGGGTTGCTGCTGTCTACAGCTCAGCTCTGCAGATATTGTGGGATGTTTTTCAATTACTAATATCTTATATAGACCAACTACATTACTCTGCCTTGATCAAGCTGATTCTATTATCAGCTGAATGTAAATAGTTTAATGAGCAATAATTTCCAGTTATTACTAAATATTTGCTTATAGCAAACTGCTTGTTCCTGAGACCTTACAGCCATTAAGCATCAGGTTTTTTGGGAAGTTATATGTGTTCAGTCATTACTTTTAGTCTCTATTTTCCATCTCATCCATTTTAAAATTTTAATTAAACAATAAGAAAAAGTACAGCAACGTAATTCTTTTTCTTTTAAATATCATAAATGCAAAGGAATTATATCCTTGTATTGAAAGTGACATAGAACTACAGGATTAGGGTTTACCTTTCTGTCTTTGATAAATATGAAGGATGTGCAAGGTGTTCACAGTGTTAAATGGTAAATTTTCGTCTCTCTTCTTATAATTTTGTTGCTTTGTTGATAAGGGCTGAAGATAAAGATTACTGAAGATAAAAAGCTTTTGTGACCTTACTTCTGCACATCTTCAGACACCCTCAGGCATACCTACAGATATTAATTAGCATCATTATTAAAACACCTATATGACAATGAACTTTTAAGCAATGAATGAATAAACAAACATGATTGGTATTAATATCTGTATAATGTTTATGAATTACAGTGCTGAATGAAAAGTGAAGGAAGGTCAGGTGTATAACACGCTGGGTTTCATGGAAATACATTTATAATCTTAATAAACACATGGCAATTTTTAAATAAGTGTGCACATGAATATGCATCAGTGGCGGTTGGTTAGGTAATAAAATATATAAGAAGAACAAGAAATTGTAGGAAAACTCAAATGGCATATGTTCTATTTCTTATATCCTCATCTCTTTTTAAATGTTTTTTTATATTTTAAGCCATTGGTTAATGAAGCTAAATTAGCAGTTGGAAATATAAAACCAGAGTCTTTGTCAGAAATACGGTCACTACGGATGCCTCCTGACATAATCAGAGACATACTAGAAGGAGTTTTACGGCTGATGGGGATTTTTGATACGTCATGGGTGAGCATGAAGAGGTAAGGATATTATTTAAGCTTTAAACTTAAGCAGTAATTTGCAATATGAAAATCTTTTTATTATATTCAGGAATAACGTTTGCAGAATTCTTCGGTCTCACACAGAAATAACTTCTTTAACATTGTTTCTTCTTTACTTAGTTATTTAATTCTTTTTACAGTTTCTTGGCTAAAAGAGGAGTGAGGGAGGACATAGCAACCTTTGATGCCCGTAATATTCCAAAAGAAATACGAGAGAGTGTTGAAGAACTTCTTTCTAAGAATGGACCATCTTTTGATCCAAAGGTAATTCCTGATTGCACTACATAAAATGAAAAAAGACAAGGAGGAAATAAAAAAAGGAAAAACAAAAAAAAAGACATGATTGGTTTTCCAACATAATTTTTGGAATGAAATTATAGAAAAAGTGATTAATTCTGCTTAGAGTTTGTCAGTCTAAAGAGATAAAATTGTAGCAGAGATTACTCTGTCACACACTGCCTCTAACAGTGAAAATTTTTTGACTAATGAGCAGTGGGATGAGGAGTCAAGTCCTTGGAGATTTTTGTCACTGGTATTAATTAGAACTCAGATAAAGGAATTGTAACTGGGTCCTTCTGGCTCCCTGGTAATAGTAAGAGTCTTAACAGTACACTTAATTAAAAAAAGGAGGACTAATGATGATTAAATGTATGGGTGATCTTTGAGAATTGATTTGGTAGTAGCATAAAAAGGAATTCTTATTTTTAAAATCAAAGTTGTAGTTCCCTGAGAAGGAACATGTTAATAAATTATGCATTAATTTAAAACTTACTGACTTCAGTGAAGCTTCATAGCTATAAAGACACCCATTATTTTGTTACATAGATTGATGGCCTAAAATACAATCTTCTAGTAACAATTTAAAAGATTAGTTCATTAGAGGAGCTGGCTAATTGGCATTTTTAAGTTGATAACTTGTAAATCTGTTGCAGTTATTTATGCTGTATTTATCTTATCTACTTTGCACTTCAAGGACTTTCTTGTAACTGTTACTGATTTTTTCCAGAATGCTAAACGAGCCAGTGCTGCAGCTGCTCCATTAGCAGCTTGGGTCAATGCCAATGTCCAGTATTCCCATGTCCTAGAACGAATTCAGCCTTTGGAAAAGGAAAAGGCTGGCTTGGAAGCGTAAGTTAGACACTGTTACAAAGTGTCCAATGGTGGTGGGTGAAACTAAAGCAGCCAAGGCATAGCTGAAGTTTATTAAAAAGGAAAAGAAAAAGATACAAGAAACTTCCTCATCTGTAGGTAATAAAACATTCATGCTGAGATGGTGAAAGTGAGCGTGCACTATTTGATTTTCCCTGGCAGCTATGCCTTGGATATTTTTTGGCTGATCACAAGTTACCTGTCTCAGCTGAAATGTGTCAGGGAGAAATGAAGATCACATATGAGTTTAAAATGTATTGTGTTGGTGAAACTCATTATTTTGTAAGATGTCTGCTAGTTCCACTTTTTTCAGCCACATTCTAAGCATACTCAGTTTCTTCTTAAGATCAAAAAGATATGATGTAGTCTTATGAATATCCTTAACCTGAGGAATCTATACTGATTGTTTTGCTAGGTATTAAAATTCCTTAATGGAAGCATTTGTTCTCATCTTTCAGAATATATTTGAATGGGTTGTTTGGTTTCCATTTTTGAAGCTACATGATGAAATGCAGTCAAAACTTTTACATGTGAAAACAGATTTTTGTCAGTATAAATCACAAGAAAGAACTGTCTCTGAAGTATCTCTATGTAAATGACTTTAATGTTGCATTTATTCTCCATAGTCTTAAAATAAATGTTAAATTTTTGTAGTAATCTCAAGAAAACTGAAGACAGAAAACAGAAATTAGAAAATCTTTTGAACTCTGTTGGTCAAAAAGTATCGGAACTCAAAGATAAGTAAGTCAGGTTTGTTTCTTTTAAGGTACTAATAAAACTGTTGATGAATTTACAGTATGAGTAATGGAATTTATCTAACGAAATGTCTTTCCCTGCTCTGAATTTACATCAGAAGTAGCAATAATTAGGCTTTCTAGACCCTCACTGGAAATGAATACTGTTAGAATAGAGTTCATCTCACCTATCAGATGAAATGCTCCTTAAAAGCACCTGTTTCTTATTACTGTGTTGGAAGGTTTCAGTGTAGACACTGCAGATGTCAAAAATCAACAGTATGTATCTCACTTTTAAAACTAAGGGGACTTTCACATATTCTTCGGACTTTGGAAACATTCCTATACAAGACTTTCGGTGATCACAGCTTGAAGAAAGGCAGTTCTATTTCTTTTACGGTGGCCTTCTTTCCTGTCAGCTAGCTAACTGTCCTTTTAAGTTAGCATCTCATCAAGTACGTTACTTACAGTGCCATGAAAATTGCTATGGCAAACTTCTATTCTTTCTCCAAATTCAGTAGAATGCAAGTCTTTTAGTTTGAGGTTTCTCTTATGTAGTTAATAGAGGATACTGTATTGCTGTGCAACCTGACATGACATTTGTGCATATTACTAAATGTCATGTTTTGTAGGATGCAAAAAAAATAAATAAAATAAATTGTTGAATTCTCCATTTCAATCAGTTATATAGTGATGTCTTAGATTAACTAGATACTGTACATTACGGTTAAATATATTGTTTTTAAAAAGGCGAATAGTAAATGAATTATTTTAATTAAATATTAATTTAGCTGATTAGGCATTAAACATTACAAAGTAATACCTAAATCTTGACTGTTGTTTGGGACATGTTCTTACTTGCTAGTAGTTTAAGAAATAGAGTAGTGCACATGGTACTGGGGTCATTCATGTGTATTAGTGATGTTCTCCTTTAAAGGTTTCATAGTTTAAATTTACCAAAAAAAATACAAATGTACAGTATGCCATTGAGCCTGCTATTGCAGTGCAGGACAAAATGCAATCACTAAAATCATTAGGCTGTTTAAGTAGAAGAAGGAATGATTTTGAGACATTATAGTCTATAATACAAATGTATTTTTTTAAATCTCACCTGTGCATCTATATAAATTTTGTTAGTTAAAAGTCTTAACAAGATCATCTGCCAATTAGAAGCAGAATGTATGAAAAAGATTTTTGGGGATTAATTACAAATTCAGGCAATTAAACTGCCTTGAAAATAACTGTTCAAAAATTTAGTAGTTCATGCAATGAAATGCAGTTATAAACAGTAGTTTTTTTGCAGGTTCCAGAGTAGAACAACAGAAGCAGCAAAACTTGAAGCAGAACTAAGTAAGGCTCAGAAAACATTGAAAGCTGCAGAGATACTGATAAATCAGCTCGATAGGGAGCATAAAAGATGGAACACTCAGGTTAGTGAAAATTTTTGTAAGCAAATCTTATAGCTAATAATGTGAAAATTGAGGTTTTGTACTGTTTGAAGAATGTGAGTTATTGCCATTCTGTGTCTCCTAAGTACATCTTTTTAAATTTCTCATTAGAAATACAAGCTTTTCTTCCTTCTGAAACCTCTTTGCACACACAGGTCCTCCTGCAGCCTGAAACAAAAAGGAAAATTTCAAGATATATACAAGCTGAAAATAGCTGTCATCTCAAGAAAGTGATGCCCAGCTTTCTTGGTTATCTAAAGCTGGAAGAAATCTCCCAGATTTCAGACACTGAAAAAAGCCTAAACAATTAGACTAAGTGCATTTTGAAGAACCAAAGTTAGGGTTTGATGAATCTTTCCTGTGGGTTAACTAGCATAATGGAAAAAAAGGTTGATTTTCCTGTGAAAGTGGCTTTAAAGCTGTCCTATCTTCTGTAGTAAGGATTGCATGCATTTGAACCCCAGATTTTAAGCGTTCCTAAAAGCGGTTGCTCACAGTTTTTCTTTCTGGTACATTACCTCTGTCTTTAGAAAGCCCAGGTTAT
>JBCJKH010026201.1:0-13542 GCA_039877255.1 Loriculus beryllinus
TTTGATGTCTGGCACCCGTGTTCCAGCAGCGCTCCTTCTAATGCCACTGGGAAGTGCCATGCCAAATGATGGAGCCAGGATTTTCAAGCCACAGTTGCCTTTAGTGGAAGTATGATTTCACCTTCCAACTTTGTTAGCAAGATAGAAGCAATAGCAAGAGGAGAAAATACCTTCCAATGCTAATTTTCCCTTAACTGCTTCAAAGCAACTAGATACTTCTAAAAGAATGTCTAGGCAACAATGTACTTGGAGTTGGATGTTGCATTACATACTCTAAATTACACACAGAAAACATCACTGTGGTATAAAGTACAGAGAAAAAGAGGCTAATTTTCTATTGATGTAGCAGAATGGAGACTACTTACAGAATAAAACAAACACTAATTAACTTGAAATTTTCAAAGTTCCGGTGAATAACAGCTCTGTATTTTGACATAAAAGTTTGTTGTGGGTTTTGGGGGATTTTTCTGCCCAAGAATAAACCAGCAATTTGATCAAAAGCTGCTAAAAATAATCTAACATAAATAACAGCAGCCCGATGAAAGAATAACTCTTTTCACATGTAGGGTCTACAACACAGTGGCTGAGCAGAAAACAAAAATCAGATTCTTGGTTAATCAGAGTCCAGCATTTCATTATTCAAGTATGGTTAATAATGATCAATTTAGTAAAATGAAAATAAATCAGCACTGTTTCCAGAAAAAACACATTAGTGTTTTTCTATTCATGCAACTTCATTATATTCAGTAAAAAATGATCAAACAAATAAGGACATTTTAGAATTGTGAAGTTTCAGCTAAGGGTCATTTTGCCTCCTCGTTATTTTGACTAAGACATTTCACGCATGGTCAATGTATTCTGCAGTCAAACCTTTGAAATTACAGACGTATGCTAATAACCAGAAAGAATAACATGCCTTGGAGCTGTAAGAAACAAGCTAGCTTTCAACCCACAACTCTGCAGAGATTGGAGAGTAGGAAAACAATGAGAAACTTGCACCAGATTGACTGCAGCACAGTTGTGGAAAGCAGAATATTTTTGATCATGTAAAGTTCAGTGTATTTATGAAGGCTCAGTACATTCAATTTATCAGGAGGAAGAATACTCTCTGACATTCCAAATTATATATTACATAAGCTGCTGTTTTGAAAGCAATTATTATGGTTACTGGAAATATTACAATTATTAAACTTCCTGGTTTTGAAGATTTCACCCAATTTTTGACCTACACAGTGCCACACAATACTACAGGTTATTAGGATATTTTCTAGTAGTAACAAAAACTTTATTTGAAATTAATTTAGATTTGTAGATATATTAGTGTATATTAGTACATATTAGTACTTTACATATTAGTATTAGTACATATTAGTACTTTACTTTGTAAAGTGGACATATCAGTGTGTACTAACGTTTCAAGAAGCAACAAACAATGAGCAATTTTTAATTTTAACAGCCATTCCAGGTGACATTTCGGTAGTTGTAAATGAGATTTGAACTTCTTAACCATGGCTCTCCTGTTCTGCAGAAAATCCTGTGTGAGTCACAGCTCAAAGATTCTTTCTAAGCAGGGCAACATCTTGGTACCAAATACACAGTCGTGTTAATGGAAGACTATGAGTAGCCTGAAGTTTAAAATGACAAAATTCCCCAAACCATAATCTGGAAGTCAGGAAGGCTGACCCAGTTTAACATTATATCATATGCTTTTGTCTGTTTTTTAGCCATAATGAAAAGATACTGGCGTGAACCCTGGAAAAACCTCCATCTGCTGAAAGCATGACTAGATTAGGGGCAGAACACACGCAAATTATGCTCTTTACCCTTTACAGTTTCCGTAGATTCTCTTATCTCCTGTGACAAATAGCTCTAACGACACTTCTCCTGTAGCAGTAAGTAGAAGCAAAACCAGACAGTATGTGCTCCCACTGCCAAATGCCCGTGAGCAAGATCTGCCACAATTTATTCTTCCTATAAAAATGTAGTATGTTCAATTAACATTAGAACTGCTCCCACTGAATCAATGCAATTTATGTTTCCTTTGTAAAATCACATTAAAGTTTACAGATAAGATATCACCAATTTATATTAATTAATTTTATTTTTTCTCAATTTTTCTTTTAGCACCAGTGGATCAATGTTATTAACATTAATTAGCACATTTCTTCTACAGATAAAGTTAACTTACTTTAAACTAGGGATGATGGAGGCAGCCGGAAGAGGGGGTGAAAGCCGTGGAGGAACATCATATTCTTCGTTTATCGGATGACCATTTGAAAAGACCTAAAAATAAGAGTTATAATGCATATCTCCTCCTGTTTATCATCACATATGTTCATCAGCTAGATATTACAAAATAGACCTTGAGAAGACTATGAGTAAAGTCTTTCCTAGAAGTTCACACTAGAAAGCTGTCATCTGAAGTGACTCTGTCCATACCCATTCTAGCTCACCCCATCTGGGAGCTGCAGAACACATTAGCTTGAATCTTTGCCAGAAGAGGAAGTTCCACATCGTGGTTACTAGATGGACTACTCAGTTACAGCTGAACTGCTTAGGGGCAAATTAAGATTTCAAGATTGCAAATCGATCAAAGTGAGAGAGATGAAGTACAGTGAGAAAACAACAGGTACAGCATGCTAAACATACTCTGTGATACACTGCCTGCCAAAATCCATGCCCTACCCACAGGTTTGTCTTCCTGACTCCTGGCTTTTTTTTTTTTTTTCGCAAAAAGATTATATGAAAACTGATATATGCACCAGAGATGAAAATTCACTAGATGCTTCCCTTGTGAATGTATATACAGCTTGAAATCGTAATTCAGAGTTGTCAGTTGCTCCATTTAACCAAACGGCTTAGATACATTACCTGAAGATGACAGCTGTAACAGCATTTGGTTAAAGAAATATATATGTAAATTCTCCAGACTATACCACCAGCACTTCTACAATGAGTGGTTATTCTGATTTGAGAAGTATTTATTCCAACAGCTTCAATACAGTGCCAAACCACAACTGAAATGCTATATGTAGATGCAATTAAAGATACAAACACAGTATCCTTTGAAAACCAGATGAAAAACTATAGTATTTTAAGCAATTGCTTAGTTGTGAGTAAAATTGTGGTATTTTGCCCTGATGCTGATAAAAGGACATTCTACTTTTATATAACATCGTGGACTTCTTAAGCACCTTTCATCATATATGTTCACGTTCTCTACCGATACTAACTGAATTTCAGTAATGTACGTTCAAAATAACCAAAACATCTATATACAAAAAAAAACAACCAACCAACCAAATAAGTGGAGATAGAAAGGTTAAACAGCTTGAGGCCTTGTGAAAAGCAAGCAGAGAGAAAAGGTTATGATTTTGAGCTACTTTTTTAACAACAGTAATGTAGCCTTCAAACAAAAAAAAAAAAAAAAAAGCAGCTTTGAGCTAATAATCTGCTCTATGAAGAAATTGCTGAGCTGCTTTGATAAAACTGATTAGAGCAGAATTAGGAGTTTCTTCTTAGGCCATCACCACTTAATCTTTTCAAACATCTCCCCAACTGTACAGTCCTGCAAGTTGTCTGAAGCTGCCTAATGCCGGAACTACTCCCTCCGCACTCTGCTCCCCAGATATCTTCAAATAGAACAGAGATATGATCATTTCTTCTTTTTCTTAGAAAAGAAACACCATAGTTACAGACATATGTACTATTCACGGCAAACAAGGACAAGAAAGCTTACTTCTCTGGTGGGTGACAAGCCAATGCACCCTAGGCAAACCAAGCTAGACAATCAGTGGAAAGCTTGCAAGTGGCAAGTTTGAACACACTCAACACTGGAAAGGGATTACTGGACATTACACTGGACATTTATTCTACAGAAATCAAAAGCTGCTAAGGACAAATAACAACAATGTACAACTCCAGCAGCTGAAGCTCTGATTTAAGTACAAAGGAGGAAAAACTCAGCTAAAAATATGTGTATTATTATGAACAACAGATAAAAGGAGTAGCAATGCTAACATTTACAGTACTGATGATAATAATGAAATCTAACAGTGCAATACTGGGATTGTGCCACTGAGCACTTTCAAGGCTACTACCCATATAGCTAGTGATAAAGATAAAATAAATGATTCTACATTCTGCTTGGCAATTGATGTATTTGTTTCCTCTTTCTAAGGGTCAAGGCAGGCTAGATTATACTGAACATCGTATAGTGTAATCGTAAGTGTGAATCGTAATTAATTCAATGCTCTTCTGAAAATAAAACACCACATCTGACCTTTAGAGTATTTACCTTATGTTAATGCACACAATGTATCTGAAAATTTAAGTATATTTGTACACATTATCTGTACATACTGCATACATTACAGACTGAAGAGGTTGCCAAGTCCTCATCTCACCTATGACAGAGGTAACTGGAACATCTACTATTCCATCAGCAAATACCTACACAATTTTGACATAAGATACTTCCAAAGTAGTCCTGAGATGCTGTATAACTATACTGCAGCATACAGTGACATATTATAATTACTATTATGCATCAACTGTATGCAAAATTTGCTGAAAGAATATATCAAATCTAGAATTTTCTCTCCAAGCCATTTTTTTTAAGGTTTCATGTTAAAATTGTAACTTAGATCCTCACATACTGTTGCCTTACAAATTACAGTATTTAACAAACCATTTATTTTTGAACAGTTTAATAAGTATCAACAGGATATATTCAGAAACAGTGTATCAACACTGATCAATATAAGCAAAGACAATGCTGCAGTAGGGCATCAAATTAGGATTCAATGCATTCAGCTCATTTCATACCTTGGCACCTTCCGCCGGCAGTTCATGACGTCTATGTTTCCTCATAAATCCTGGATCAGAACTTATGCGGTTGTGCCTTCCATTTATGTTTGAAATTGCAGTCAGTCCTGGTTTGGGAGAAGCCTCATTCCCTATTCGACATCCTACCAACTGACTTGTCCCAAACACATCTCTGGGACACCAGCCTTCAAGGGGCATCGGCTGGTCTCTGGAAGGCACACTTTCTGGATGATGCAGGTGTCTGCTTATCCTGTTATCCGGTGGAATGGGAGGGGGTCTCTCTGGTGGGGGTGGTGGAGGATCACGCAAGGGAGGTGGTGGTGCTGGCAAAGGCTTGTCTTGTTTCCTCACCATACATGGAGAAGACTAAACAACACAGCAAGTTAAAAAGAAGAAGAAAAGTTACTTAAAGACAAGTATATTTCTCTCACATTTAAGTATGGTTTTACCATTTTTAACTGAATCACAACAGTAGTTATTATTAGGTGAAACAGTAGTCTTGACTTGCTTTCTGCAGACAACCTGGCCTCTTCAGAAAGCATGACCCCATTTCTGCTGTTGCACAAGAAATCCATGGAGGGAGTGGAAGGGAGAAAAGACAACTGAAGCAGATTTATCTGACCAGTAATTTTTTTTCCAGAATCCTTTACTTTGAGCCCTTGAATAACTTATTGAGCTGCTGAAAGGAATTTGGAGGAGTATTTGGAAAAAAACAGACTTCCTGAGGCAGGAAAAAACCCAAACAAAATAAACCCCACATCCAAAGGGAAATGACATAGTGACAGCAAATGAGCACAAAAAGGCAATGACTAGGGAGCAAGTGGAAGAAGAAAATACTTCATTTTTAACCATACACATAAGGATGGCTCCACTGCTTATGTGACATGCACTGTTAAGAGTGCCCAGTTTATGTGAACTGCAGTTAATTTTTCAGGTAACATGCTAAGTATGTAGTCAGGTTTGCAATTAGCTCATCTGCTTTGCCAGAGCACCTCCTTTTTCAATATTGAAGTGTATCAGAAATGGTGAAATGTTTTCTAAAATTATGTGTATTAGTATTAAAAAGCTGAAAACCAAGATATCAGAAAAAAAGACCTTACATAGGTAGCTCTATAGCTTCTAAAAGCATAAATCCAATAAAACAGCAATTTTCATTAGGATGCTCACAAGAGCATTTTACAAAATGACACTTGGTACAGGTCCTCATGAAATGTTTTTCTCTTACCACCAGCTACCATAAGAAACACAGGGAAGATTATATCCCTTGTACAGTGCAGTTTTCCTGGACTCAGGTGAGCCTGCACACTATTACCTCTTGAAGAGATGGAGGACGCATAAGTTTTAAAGTAAGAATAGCATTCGCTTT
This sequence comes from Loriculus beryllinus, assembly GCA_039877255.1. Classification (NCBI taxonomy): domain Eukaryota; kingdom Metazoa; phylum Chordata; class Aves; order Psittaciformes; family Psittacidae; genus Loriculus; species Loriculus beryllinus. The sequence goes on from JBCJKH010026201.1 coordinate 6,194, forward strand.
CACTTTACATGTTAGCTCACTCTAACATATTCTCTGAGCAGCAACTCAACATATTACAGAGAATATAACAGAAGTTACTCTACCTACATGTCTATCCATATAAATAATCTATTAAAGATGTGTTTAATTCAGTTGCTAGTTCAGAAAAACAGCTATTTTCATTGTCAGGGCAAGAACATAATGGCTGGTTCCAAATATTTTGTTATAGCTTACAGTTCTAATTATAGTTTTCCATTGAAGAAAGAGAGAAGAGCTTTTTGACTGAGGTAGTAGTCATGGCAGGACTAAACTGTCATTGTTTTTTAATATGAATTTTTTTAAAATATGAAATTATTCTGTGTTGCCCTCAATCTTATTTGCTTAGCACTACTCCCACCCATTATTTTCTAAGAAAACCTAGAGTTTTCGAAATAATGTTACCAAAAAATTTAAAGCAATATTACTGGTATTTCAGATTTTGTGGCTTTTAAAAGACATGAACTTTGTAAAAATACACTACAGTAATTTTTAATGAATGTGCTATTTGTTTATCATATATTCTCAATGCACACTAAATTCCCTTGTATAATATAAGAAGTGATGAAAGAAAATTAAATAAACTAGTCAAACTTCTATTTTTTGGTCTAAATTATAGACTGTTAGAATCTTAAGAGCTTAAGTAAAAAGCAGACAAAATCAATAGGGTAATTCGTACCAGATTATTATAAGGGCACAGAACTAAAGCCATGTTTTGAACTTTTATTTGAATTCATCTAAAAATGAAAATTTTAAATCTATTCCCCCCTCTCTATAGAGCAATTACAACAAAATGACCAGCTCATAATAGAGAGCACAGAGCACAGTTATTTGTCCTCTTTCATGCTCATCTACTCAAAAAATATCTTTAAATCTTTATTATCATTAGTTTCACAAATCACAGCGTTACAGTTTCTTAGCTATAAAGTCACTATTATTTTCCTTGAAACTTCCATCCCAATATATGCCATTTAAGGTTTTGAAAGCAGTGTTACTTGCACATATTTTTCTTGTAGGGATACTGAGGAAATTGAGTATCAATCATCATCAGAGCACAACATATAATTTTAATGAGATAATGACCTTTAAGTCTATTTTCAGGAAACTTTCATTTCTATTTATTTTCATTAATCAGGACTTATTACAGAAGCAATCCATTACAGCAACGTCTTTAAAATTCTGACTATAACCAAGTACAACATAATCATCAGACAAAGAGAGGTCACATTTGACCAGTTCATGTAGCTGTAAACATCTGACTACGTAGGGTATTATGCAAAGGGACAGGCACTCACCAAAGTCAACTAAAGGGCTTCATGTGGATCTAATCTAAAGTTTCTAAGCTACAAGGAATTAAAAGCTCTTTTGGACAGCACAAAATTCCTAAAAAGAAAATATACACATGGGAAAATTCAGATATTCAATCTTCCAAAACAAACAAACAAGCTCACCTTGAAACCAACCAAACACAATTTAACAATATTCACATATAAGAAATAATGGGTCAAGAAGACTTACCTTTGGTGATCCAGTTGGGCTGGCACATGGTGACCGTGCTACTCCCTTCTGAATAAGATCCAGGCGAGGAGGTACAGGTGGAAGACTAAGGTGTGGGATTTGCAGGGGGTCTGGAAGCGGCTTTCTTCTTTGTGCAAGAGGAGAAGATCCTGGGGAAGTCACTGGTGAATTCTGCCTCTCATTGCACTTCAAGACAGGAAAAACCTAGAATTACTATTTACTATTTATTTATACTATTTATCAGGTAAATATACAACTTTCATTCCATGACTAAAGCATTTGATACTTGTCAGGTATTTACTAAAAGTCATTTATCACAATGGACAGCCTTCTGCTCTTTTAAATAACAGACAGCATAGGTGCTCATCTTACAGTTACTGAAAACGAAGTCTACAAGTCATTCTACCTCAAAATTAAGACCCATGTTAACCTGTGTTGAAAAAATCAAAGTACATTCCAGAAATGTAACAAACAAGCAATCACTGCCATATAAAAGGAAATCACAAAAACAGAGATTCTGTTGTAGTTCAGCTGCTCTTGATCATCTTTTTATCAATAGAGAGTACTTAAAGTACTTTAAAAAGCTGGACCTCTATTATACTGTCTATTAACTAGAGCCCATTTTCAGATCACACTTTGATAGAAAATAGATTGTATGTGTCTTCAGAAGACTTAGAATCAAAATCAGCAGCAAACCAGTAGGTAAAGAATTTAATCCATTCCTCATTTATTTCATGATTAAAAAAATAATCATTTCAGGACAACTTAGTTTATAATTTTAGCAAATACTGAACTAATGACACACATACTTAGCATCATGTCCCGTGGCAAATTGTGATCTTTTTTTCTTAACTTGTCCTTTCAAATTCATCAGAACTGAAGATTTCAGTCCTCAATATACTCTCCTCCTGTTTTTGCAACTAGCTCCTGAACCCCTCATCTGGCCCACTTTTGACAAACACAGTTTAGGTGCTTACAGTAATCAGTTACAAAGTTATTTCTGTGAACTCACTGTAGTTGTTTTAGTGTACTCTAAGTAAAGCTGGATGTTTATGCTGTTCTGTGCTTTCAGTGACAGTAGACACAAGTAGGTGGGAGACCACACCAAGCATCAGCCTCAGGCCACTTGTGCACTGAGGCATCCTAGTACTCTCACTTGCACACAGAGGCTAAGAATCTGCCATGTTCTTAAGTCAAGACTGAAAAATTACTCACAAAATTGCACCAATCTTCAAGCTAAATCACTTAGATCAAAATTTCCCCCTCTTTTTGTAAGCTTTTTCTCAATGCTGTACATCCCATAGTGATGACAGGGATGAGACTAGGAAGTTCTTTAACAAGGAAAACAAGTAAATAACATTACCTTTCTTCACTCATAGTGACTGCATCAAAGAAATTCAAAAGCAGATCCAGGAAAAGGATACAGTACAGACTCCTCACTCAGTGCTCTGTGTACATCATCTTAGTTTAGTATTCTGTTCTATACAACTGAGATTGCTGCCAGAATTCCCTCCAAACAGGAGCCACCACTGTATCACTGAATAACATTGCAAGAAAAAGTAGGAGAGGAGCGAGGAAGGGTGGAAGAGCTAGAAAACTGAGGTGCAATTCCACTGCCAGAATGATTTTGATTTGATACTTAGGGTCTTAATCCCTTTGTGTACACATGTAAGGTCAGTATCACAACTACACATTCAACTTCAAGAGACTGAGCCATTTAATATTCATGCTCTTCAAGGCTACAAGAAGTTTCCCAGATTCTCATTTCAGTAAAGTGGTCACAATGTTCTTATTAAATGGCTTGAATACAGTACTTAATTTTTCTTTGTTTTCTTTAACTGGTGGATGCCCCTGACCTTGAGTGGATCATCATGAGGATAAACACTGGAATGACTGAGGTGCTTAGCCCCTCTGAACATAATGGAAAGTTGAATAACTAAGCTAGATGTGTACCTCACAAGCATGCTTGAGCAACCCTAATTATGCAATGACTATAAACTGAAGGTCAGTTTGTTTCCCTTAACAGAAAGCATCTATCAGTTACACAGCATAATAAGCATTGTATCATTTAATAGCTTTAGTTTTCAAAGTGTAGTTACACCTCCACCAAGCACTCCTGAAAGCCAAGAGCCACGAAGGCAATATAATATATTCAATGCCTTAGTTTCAGCAGACAGAAAATGAATTTATTTCCCAAACTATCTGAAATAGAACCAAACAAGCAGGTCACACCTCCGAAAAGATACGATTATTCAAAATAAACGGCAGTGTTGTAGTAAGTGACTCCATTTTACAGCGTTGCATAACATACTGTGTCTCAGTCAGCAGGGAGCTGCTCCAGAAGAATTAGGAAATTATCCGGTATGTAACAGGAATTGGAAAAAAAGAATAAGACAAATAGGAAATACTGAAAACAGAGCACTGGATAGGTAACATTTGTTCAGAATTTCAGATGTACTAATTGCTGTACCACCACATTAATTAACACAACTTCCTCGGAGAGCACCCTGACAGTCACACTGCATGTAGTGATATGAACTCACAGCTAAATGAACAACGCTGCAGTAACAGTATTTAAGACTATCCATCACTCTTTCTATATGGCAATCTTCCCTTACACAGTTCTACTCTAGCCAAAATGACATGCTCATTCCTTAGTAAGCCCACTGGTCTCCATTCAGGTCAAACTTCTTTTCTCCTGCCATAACAGTCCAGCTCCAGCAGAGAAAGCAATCATGAAAATATTCACATTTAAAACCCAGTGAGGTCTGATGCTATATTCAGATTTATGGAAACAAGTGGCTAGAAGATGTACCTTATATGTAGTAGGCAGCGACAAAATACAGAATATGAAAATTCATTGAAAATTTTAATGATTCTTAAAACCTGACATTTTTCTAAGCCCACTAAAGCAAGAGACTTAACTTATGTGATAAACGTCTGGTTCCGTGCATATTTAGTATTTAGCTATCTCTACCCACCGTATTCTGTGGACAGCATATCACAACTGCCAAAATGAAATGGAAGTTTTCACACACTTACTACTTTGAAAGAGACTTCAATTTAAGCTTATATCAATGTCTTGCTTCAAAATAGCAAAATCATCTTTCTACCCCTGAACTGCAATTGCTTACAGACATAATGCTATCACATTACGAATCCTTATTTAGATCTACTGATCTAAATATTCCACAACAACAAACATGTTTCTTCAGCATTCAATATCAGATTTCCATCACATTCCCATTATAAAAAAGCCCATGTTTTTCCTGTCCACCCTGTCTAGCTACATCACTTGATGTTTGTTGACAGCTACACCAACAAGATGGTTGCATTTCACGTGGGTACCAGAGCATTAACAGATGTACATGATACCTACTCCTCTTGACAGACTCCCTAAGGAGGAAGAGATTTAAAATCTTTGTCACCTACTGGAGATTTCTGTGCATTTTCTGTTGACTGGAAATAAAGGAGCAATAAGAGCAGCACAGTGACAAAAAAGATAAAACAAGCGAGTGATTGAAGTACAAACTAATACAAATGAACTGGCAGTGACAGAAGGCAGACCTTCAGTGCACAAAGGGCTCTGCTGCAACACCACAGACCTGGGCAATAAAGATGTAATTAAGGAAAAGAACACAGACTCCTTTGTAACAATATGGATTTCATCTGGCTGGCATGACTGCTGCCAAGGGAAAAGCAGCTGCGACTTACTGCAAAATTGTACTGCAGAGTGAATCACATGTGTTATATAATCAGATGTATTGCTGGGATGTACTGGTACATCCCAGTTTGCCTGTAGTTGTTGTGAGCTCAAGAATAAGCTTGTTTCTGACACTGATTACAATGTCTAGTGAAGGTTTTTCTGATGGAGATATTAACTGTGAGGCTATTGAATCTAGAGCTTTAACTTCAAAAGCATATTTAACACAAATCCTAACAAGTGGGTCACAGAGGAATATTATTGTGATTGACAACGTTCTGCTGGACCAAACTCAGTAATTTATAAATTTCATAATAAGATATCTAAGAAGGTCCAAGCAGACCTATACCAAAAATGGACTTTTCATTTTCAAAGAAGTTCTCTGAAGTTTTTTTACTTATAATCAGAGTAACTCACATATTTGTTATCTCTTGTTAGGATAAATTGTGACATAGACAGATCAGTATAATCTGGATATAAACATTTTCACGAGGATATAAATGTCCATCACTTAAGACTTGTGGATGTAAACATTTTTTACATAGACAGGTTCTTTATTTGATCTGTCCTTTGCTGACCCAGGAAAATGCAAAATGCATGTGAAGAAGGGAGGGAGAGGCAGTTACGGCTGTGAGAGTCAGCACCACATTGCCTAAAGGAATCAATAAAATATGTTTTAACCAAGGGAGGCACAATGTTCCTCAGCGTTTATGCCTCTTTCAAAGACTAATAATTAAACAGTGAGGGACTCTCTTGTTGTATGGCATAATTTTAACAAATTCCCACAACTAGGTGTACCGTTAAGAAAGAAGTGACATGTATGCATGAGTTAAGAATGGACAGCTGAAGGGAATACCTGGATACACATTTGAAGTCTTGTAATACATGCCTTTTTACATTACCAGAAAAAAGTCAATTTTATAACAGGGAAATGATGTGGAGGAGTAAAAACCAGTCACCTTCTGCATTTAAGGAACCAAGGTCTTTTGTTAAGTTTGAGTTACCTGCTGGAAGAAGCTTAATCATGACAAACAGTGCCTTTCAGTTTTCACAATTTCCTGTAACTATTCTGAAGCAACAGTGTGAATTGAAGTCAGGTTTTGGTGCATTCAGACAGATAGGAAATTCACTGCAGAGAAGATGGTAACTCTCCAGACAAGGTAACCTCAGTTACCTTTAGAATAAAGTGTTTCTTAAAGAATTTTAATTCACTTTAAGCTATTGAAAACCTCATGGTCTCCTATACTGCTAGGGACTTCCTTTATATTTTCATGTAGTATTACTTAGATCAAATAATTATCTTAACACTTATGAATTCAAAATTACTTGCTCTTAACAAGAACGCCTGCACTATACATTTTCCTTATTTCTTTTCTTTTAAAATGACTTGTATTAAATTACATCTTATACAAGGTACAATTACATAACTAAATTCACTGGGACAATGGAATGTTAAACATGATGGAATAATAAACATAGGCTACTAGAGACTCAAATGCCCTCTCTAAAAAACCCAAAGAAATAAGTTTTTAATATTTACCTGAGCCCGTAATCTGAACAGTTCTTTAATGTGCATTTCTTAACCTTGTGCTTAGCTAGCACAAATCGTACAGAGCTGAGAAAAGGAAAGCTTCAGGCAATAACTGCATTAGCTAATCTGACACCATGGGGCTGGAAACTTCTCCGCGCTGAGACAATTAACAGAGATTTTGGCACCACTTTTCATCTTTCTTTCATAAAGAAATATCTGCAGACAACTCAGAAATTTAAAAAAAAAAAGCTGCTTGATGAGGCAGAAAAACAGACTAATTGCACTGCATTTCTCTAAAGCCTCTGTTACAGCTGATGCGCTGCTGCTGCTGACTCACAACACCTAGCAAGAATGATTCATTCTTCTCAAAAGTGTACCCATTTACTCATTCCATTAAAGAACTGTGGTTATTCTTTTCCTTAAAGCATGAAAGCCATTTGAAAAGAATAAAATATTTTACTCACATAAAAAGTACAAAAAGCTCATATTGTTAGAGTAAAGATTAAAAAACTTTAATATATTAAACACACTTGTTATATATTCATGATAAACCATGTCATGCAATGCCTGCACAGAAAATAA
>JBCJKH010026203.1:10691-22959 GCA_039877255.1 Loriculus beryllinus
ATCATACTTCTAGAACAACACTGTTGTAAGCAGTATTTTTTGCACAAAGGTGCTTTCTAAAGATTTATGTCAAGCAATTAAAGTTAGTGTATTCTTTGAGGGCCCCACTAATACATGAGTCTGGTAAATCAATAAGCATAAAAAAAAACCCTAGAAGATTTATTTTTAAAAAAGTCATTAAAAAATTAGAACATTCACTTCTTTATCAAGTCTTTCATCATGCTTGGGAAGAAAGGGCAAATAGAATGAGTTTTTTGAGACAAAAGAAAGACTATTAGTTTTGCAGGGGCCTCATCTGAACATTGCAAAAGCCTAAATTTCACAACTTAAAATTATATACTGGAGATTCATCACCTGATGTATAGGCATAGGTATAATTGGAAAGCAGTCATATTCATAGCAAAGTTTGAAGCCTTCAGAATTATTACAAAACAAAGATTTATTCTTATTAACATGTCCATTTTCTAAACTGTAAATATTTAAGCCTGTACATGTATCTATAAAAGTTCAGAGGACTGCCTAGAAAAACATGGCTGAACCAAACTCAATTGCAAATGCTGTTTTCAAGATGTTACCAATGACAAATACAACCTTAAATATGTACTAAACAATAAAGAACAAACAAATCATGATCCTTGCAGCCATATACTCAGTTGTTCATAGCAGTTTTACCATCTTTAACTTTTTCTTCATCCTGCCAATGTAACAAATGATAGCAGTAGATGCAGTCTCTCTCAATAATGTTCCTTTGCTCTTTGCTGTTAACAAGAATTCCAAAATACATCTGAATGCTCTATCATTTTGAAATGTGGGAAGACCATTGACTCAGTGCTGCTTTTCACTGGTTTAAACCACAACAGCAGTATGTAACAGTAAAGTTGTGATATTTTTAAAATGTTACAGACAAAATTCTGTTTCACATAAGAAAACACTATTATTCTAAAATCATAAGTGATTCTCATAAAACAAGTATGCTTCCATAGTGATTCAAACTTTCATAAGGGACTGTTATGGTTTTAACCTCAGCCAGCAACTAAGATCAACACAGCCAATCGCTCAACCACTCTCCTTTTCCCCCTCCCCAGGCAGGATGAGGAAGAGAATCAAAAGAATGTAAACCCCACAGGTTAAGAACAGTTTAATAACTAAAATATAGTACAACATAACACTACTACTACTCAGACAAATAAGGGAAGAGAATACAAAACTAAAAGGGGAAAGGAAAAGAAAAACATGCCAATAAACACAAGTGATGCACAATAAAATTGCTCACCACCTGCTGACTGATACCCAACCTTACCCAAAGTGCAATCCATCCCTTCTGGATAACTCCCCCCAGTTTATATACTGAGCATGACATGCTGTGGTATGGAATACCCCTTTGGCTAGTTTGGGTCAGGTGTCCCGTCTCTGCTTTCTTGAGGCTTCCCATGCCCCTCCTCACTGCCTGATCATGAGAGACTGAAAAGTCCTTGACTGGGATAAGTGCTACTGATCAACAGCTAAAACATGGGTGTGTTATCAGCATTGTTTTCAGACTAAAGCCAAAACACAGCACTGCCCCAGTTACTAGGAAGAAAACTCTATCCCAGCTGAAACCAAGACAGGAATTTGAACAATGAAGTTACATGTGCACAAACCAACCAGTTCCCTGGAAGTAGTGGGGGCTTCCAGGAGTCTAGCGTAGGGTCTGGCAGCCAGTGTCTGTTTTACCACCTCAGACAGGCCCAGGGTAGGTGGGGGCACCAAGGACAGCCCCATCCTGAGCATCAAGTAGCTAACTGGGGATCGGGATGGACTGAGACCTGGCTGGGATGTGGGTCTACAGGTGGGGGTCAGGATCAGGCCCCATGAGGGTACCCCGAGTCTGGATCTCACATGCACCCAGAATTCAACTGTAGACACTTAGCCTTAATTAACTCCCACAGGAAAAGGGTTGGCCCTGGCTGAGGACTACAGTCTCGCAGCATTCTCTGGGAGCCCCTATCCCAGGTGAGCAAAGGAAGAGGTCCACCCTCAACCCCAGCAGCCAGATTGCCAGGAGGGCATGGCTGTCCATGTAGTGGGAACAGAGTTGAGGTTCACTTGACACTGGTCTGCATAAATGTCCCATAACTTTTTGTAGTCATGTTATAATGTTAGGATGATCTTCTGCTTTCAATACTTCTTAAGTAATCTGAGCACAGTACAGACTTGATGCAGCGCCTGTTCATGATGCTGGAACTGACATCCTATCTCCATGCTGATGACCTGGAGTCAGAAGAAGTGGCCTTCTAGTATTCTGGCAGACTGAGAAATTTTATCAACTTTGCCAGCAGGACTTGAAAAGCTGCTCACCCATGGCTCTGTGTGTGTGTGTAGCTGACTCTCTCATCTGCACTACCAGAAGGTTAAAGTCTCAACAAAAGCTTGTCCAAGGCTACAACCTCTCCTTCCTCCATATAGAGGTCTCAAATCTACAGCTTTGGAGGCAGAGGGATTTGTGCAGTTATCTTTGTTTCTACAGGTTGCTAGGTTTTTCTGACCATCATCTGTTTTGTACTGATATGTATCAGCTATAATTTGTAGAAAGAAAATTTCAATTTAAAAGTGGGTTGAATGTTTAAAGGTCAACTTTAAATTCACTACCATGCATCTTTTTCTCAGATAACTGAACACTTTGAGGTCAGCCGACAATATGGAGATCTTTTTTGTGGGCACATGTTTGTTTCACAACAAGTAGTCCTCCAGGAAGAATTTCAAGGAAAAGTGTAGATAAGCTTTGATGGTTTACTCACATATTGGAATATCATAGAAGAAAAACCAGCAAGAGCTCAACTGAGTGCAAGACCTGAACTTCTTCAAAACTGTTCGTAATCTTTAAATTGGATGTACAATTATGCACATGATGAAGTGGATAAAAAAAGTAATACAAATTACAAATCAAAGACGAGAAATAAATTTATAGCCATTTATAAAGCCATAACTTTGAAAAGTTTGATTAAACATTTTTCAAGTGCCAAAGTTGAATGAATAGAGGTACCTCAGGGTATAACTTGACCTTTATTTTCCTCACAGCTGTCAGAAATACTGAATGAATTTGTATGCTATAAGATAGAAGAACTGCTTTAATTTTGCCCATAGGAAGATAATGCTAGTTTAATCTATTCATAGTACATGCAGTACTACATTTAGAGCTTTAGGGAAAGTTATATCATAGAGCTGAACAATGACTTATGGTAAATTAAACACCTTTATACTTCATCAGAATTCTCCTATCATTGTGAAATATTTTGGAGAATTCATTTGGACAGTTTTCAATGATTCAACCTATGGGTAAGATTTCTTTGTAAGTATATTTATTAAGCATATGATTCTTGTAGCGCCAATGGCTCAGTGGGAACTTTGATTAAGGCTCATGGAATAAAATCACACTGCAGTGCAAATAAACACATGTAAACAAAAAATAGATGCATTTCATTAACTATAAAATAGATGTATTATATCAAGGGTAAGGAATGGGTTTAGTTACATGTATTTCATATAGTTTAATCTCGGGTTTTTTTCCTCATCTCCACATTTCTTTAAATAATATATGTGCATTTAACTTACAGAGAATCCTAAATCTAAAACCAAATTATATAATTTCTATAAAGCTCCTGAAGCACACCTGACACAGCTGAAGTCCAGAGAGTAATGATTTTTTAGTGGAAATACTGCTTTTAACAATCTGAAAAATTTAATAGGTGTAACTGAATGAGACAGGAATGGAAAGAGGCTCCTAAAGTGTGCACAAACCTAATTGTTATATTGCACTCAATTTCAGTTTAATGAGAAGGCGAAGGTACAAAATATCTTTCCAGTGAAATATTTGACCAGAATAGAAACAATAATGAATGAATGAATGAATGGATGGATAGATAGGTGGGTGAATGGTTGGGGAAAGGGAGAGAGAGAGAGATGGCTGAGTAGATCAATGCAAAATATATTGTTCAATATTTATAAAACGGTATTGAATGAATAAAGATTTCACTAAATATACTTTTTATTTAAAAATCTGAACTAAATTTCACCACATTCTGAATGTTGTTTCCCTTAAAATTCAATTTGCTGCTGAAAATTAGAACACAATAGAAACTTTATGACAAATACTGCTAAAGTCTTTATCTTGGTATAACTGAAAAGACATTTTAGCAAATTTCTTTTGATGCCCATCTGATGTTTCAAAATATATGCCACCTAATTTTCTAATAACTTTAGAGTTACTAATGGAACTTCTCAAATTCTTATTCTATGCTTTCAACATAAAAATATTTCTTTAATGAATTCTTGTTCACTCACGTTTCCATGCTACTTCAATTTCTTCCTGATCCCCTTTTCACTTCCAGGAGCTGGACCCTATATTTTTTCACCTCAGTATGTTTTCTTTCGATATCTGTCTCAGAATAGGCTCTCCTGAACCTTAAAATTGAATAACACAGGAAAAGCTTTCTTTTCTTTCCCATGTCACAAGTAAATGAGTATGCCTTCTCCACCTGTCCTTCACACACACACACACACAGAGCCCTCCTTTTTTTCTCACTGAGCTTCAGGAAACAACCCATTTTTTTTTTTTTTAAGGTGCAATAGCATTTTTAAAAAAAAATATATATACATATATATACAGTGAAGCCACTCTTATTCTGACATACAGGTACTTGAGGGATCAGGTTTTTAATGGGTGGAATTACTTACTAGGAGCACCCTTCAGTAACACTCTTTCTTCTTTAAATGTTGTCCCTTATCAGAAAGGAAGCATGCCTATCTGAACCAAAATCCTGCACTTCCATTTACACAAGCTAGATAATCATCTTGCAGTAATAGCTGCTCTTACAAGCCTCAAACATAGCATTTCAGTCTTATGGGGATTTTCCTTGCTCACAAACTGATCAGTAGCAATCAGCAGTTCCTTCATAAGGCCTCACACTGTTGAAGCACCTCTAGCTGTTAGAGAAAACTCATGTAGCAGTTCTCTTACTAATGATCATTTCAGTTGAGGTGATGGATACCTGGCTCACTTTCAAAATTCTTTTTATGAGAAAGTTATTTGCAAGCAGAAAATGCTGCTCGTCCTCAGAATACTAAACATGAAAAAACCCACATGACACAGGTTTGTTCCCTTTAAATTCTGTGAATGTGTATTTATACGTTGGAGGTTTTTTTGTTATTATTACCATAACAATATAGTATCATTTTGTCTACCTATGTGTATTTGAATCTCCTACTTTTCAGGTCAGTATTAAAACATCTGTATTGAAGTTCTCTAAACCAAAGTCACAGTCAAAAATCCTATCTGTAAAATGGAATAAAAATAAGTCTTAGAAGAGGTCCTTCACATACAAATAATTTTAGTTTATCATTTCCCTGACTGGATTAGTAAACCTCTAAAAAAACCCTGTAAGATTACATCGACTCCTGAAAATAACAATGCTACTGGCCACAAGCACAGAAGGAAACAAAATAATAAATTACATAATTACCATATATTGGAGGAAAAAGCCGCATTGTCAGACAACTTCTGGGGGATGAATACCAAAGTGTCCAAATGCCAATTCAGAAAACTTCTTGAGATTTTTATATTAATAAAAATTAAAAAAGAAAGAAACATCTGAATCTTTAATAGGTAAACATTTTTATTAAATCTCACCTTAATAAATAGAGAAGATTAAGTCCTCACAGCAAGAAAAAGTACAGGCACAATTATTAACACCTTGACAATTTTGGTTATGTAATCAACTACATTACCATAGTGTGGCAAGAAACAGCCAAAATAAATATGTAAAAAAAAAATTCCATCAAAGAAAGATAATGTTCCTCTATCACAGAAAAACTAGTGACTAAGGATGAAGCAGCAGGCATGACACAGATTTCATGTAATAAAAGGCAGTTCAGGCAACATTGCCATATGTTGCAAGCTACTGAAATGTGAGATTGATTAAACTTCTCTGTGGTGGGTATGGAAGTGATAGAAAAGCCATCTGTAAGAACTGATCTAAAAAAATCATTTCTTAACAAATTCTGAGACCATCTCAACAGCAAAACCAGGAGTCTGTATGACTCTCACCTCTTTTTAAAATGTTTAAACTTTGAAACACTGTACTGAGAAACTTCGTCAGTCACTCCAAGTTACACACATTCAGGAAGACTTCTGGATGACAGAATAAGAATTCAAAACAATCTCACTATGCATTGGAATGATGCTAACAAATCTACTAAAAATTTTGTAATAAAGGGAAATATAGACCACTGCATTCAGAAAGAGCAATCAAGTGTCCACATATAAAGTGACTAATGATTATTATGGCTTGCAAAAAAAATGCCATCTCATGCCAGGATGAGTTAATAGGAATGTTTAAGCAAGACACTAAGATAATTATTTTTCTGCTCTATCAGTGTCCCTGAGACCATGTCTGGTGTTCTAGATCCATCTTGATCATATCCACTTAAGAAGGATATTAATAATATATAATTATAGAAACTAAGACAAAATTTTTTGAGAGTAACTGGTTTGATCAAAGTTTAAGAAACCATAATCTATTGAGAGAGTCAATTAATGTCCCTTTTCCAAGGAAAAAAATACTGGATTAATATAACAATCAAAATATTGTAATAAGAAGGATAATGAAGAAGTTTTATCCATTCTGCTATACAGAGCAATAAATAATTATCTTAAATTTCACCTAAAAAGTTACAGATTAGAAAATTGAAAATATGTTCTCACTGCAAAATTAGTTACATATTTATAAGGAACATAGAGTCATGGAATCAAAGCTTCATTAGATCTTTCCATAAATAGCTTAGACAAGCATTCATCAGGAATAATCTAGGTCTACCAGTATTGCAATGCAGGTGTTGGACTAAATGACTTGAGATTTTTGAGTCCTCCATTTTCCTGATTCTTATGTTTTATCAATTTTTATAGTAAAGGGAAATCTGTAGATAGGAGCAATGAAGAATGCTAATTCCAATCAGAAAAGAAACTCTGTGTAACACATTTAAAAACAACCCCAAACACTCAAACCTAATCATAGGCATTCTTATTCTCCAATTTGAAATGGATTTGCTTAGAAAGAATATTTAATAATTTGTACTGTTCCTAGAACAATCTGAAATACAGACTATTTTCCTGTTTCCCAGACGAGCACTCTATACAATTAATGGGTGAGACAGCATCTTCCTACTCTTTCTCTGTCCTTTGCTAATTCTTTCCTACTTAAAGTGCTATCACTTTATTAATCTGAGGTATTCACTACTCTTTCCCACTTTCCAGTCTCCAGCTTGCTAGTCTATTTGAAATTCCTAAGGCACAGGCAGCACTGTATTTTCATTTCCCAAATGGGAAAGAGTGCTCCAGTGTCATGGCTATATTATTTCCTTATTCACCTGTGTTTTAAAATGAATGAAATAATTTATAGCATGTTGTGAAACTTTTCATCTGCTTTTTATTTTTTTTCTTCTAGTTACATTCCAAGAAATCTTGCTTATAGGATTTAGGAAGAAAACTGTTCAGTTGGAGAAAGTTATGCATATCTTCCACACATGGATATTCAAGTCAGAAGGCAAGCACAGAAATGAGCTGTGCCTGTTCCAAATGGCTAAGCTATAAATGCATCCAAAAGTACACCCAAAGACCATACAACCTTAAACACCTCCTCCACTTCACACATCACACTGCTGTATACACACTTTACTTAATTATGGAAAAAAATAATAATAAAAAAAAATTGTGGGTTTCAGACTATTGCAGGATGAGGTTAAAAACAAACCAATTAATTTTATTGTAAACTTCCCTAAAGCTGTATCAGGAGGTGGCACCTTCTTATAGAAAACACAAAAGAGGAAAGAAAACAGAAAAAGAGGCTTGCTACCCTGTAGATCCAGCACCATTTTCTCCGTCAGCGAGTGGAAATCCTTTCCGTTATGGTCCTTGGAGTCATTGTGATCCTCTTAGTCAGTAAATGTGCTAAGGTCCAGGATGAAGGAACACATACCCAACAGCTGCAGGATGGTTTTGATAGGGTCGTGGTCTCTTGGGACCCTCCCACAGGTGAGACTCATCTGCAGCAGGATTTGGTGAGCCCCTGACCGAGTTAACTCAGTGCCTGGCAGGCGCCGCAGTGTCTGTGCCGCTGTGTCCGGGCACTCTGTTGCCGGGGCAGTTACCTTGGCGGCCTCAGGGCAGACAACACAGGAAACCATTCCCCCCTTGGTGAGCAGGGTCCTGCTCTGCCTCCGGCGTCTGACCAAGCAGGAGCACGCAGTGAGGTCCTCCTATCTTTGAGTTGTTCTGAGATGCACACAAAAAGGAGTTCTTTACTGTCATAGAGGCCACACAGAATTATGCTTATAAAAGGTTCCTTCTCTTCTGAAACTTATTTATTTTTATAAACAAAAAGAACTTGTACTTACTTTTTTTCAGACTTTGAAACCTATATTGTTTTACCCAGAGGCTAATGAAGCTCATCCTCAGAACTGGACTCTGTGTAGTTTTAATTATCTTAGTGTAAGAAGTCAGATTCAATAATTAGTGGAGAAGTACATTTCTTTATAAACTGAGGAAAATGTGATATAATAACACAAGGTTTTTAATCACTTCTTCCATTAATCAGTCATGTACTATTCTGAAAAAGCAAACTACTGGAAAGTTCTCAATGCAAAAAACCAAAAAATCATTCCATAGAAGTGCTTGTTTGCAGTCAGACTTGGTCTATTTCAGTGGCTTTGTTTTTAAGTATATATTCTGAAGAAGTTATAAGCCTGTACTATTTCATAGCATAGAAATTAGATTTGTTATAGATGAAAAAAGTTAAATATTTTGAGTAAACCCATATTTTTGCGTTCACTGAATTGTCTTTGTCCATCAAGTAGTCAAATTGAATTAAACCAGAAAGTAAACAAAAAGCTAAAAGCAGTCCATGATAGCTATTTAGTAATCTAAAGAGTTTGTGGCTTGAAGTTTTTACCACAGTTGTAAATGTGTTCTTGTAAATGCTAATCTGGTGCAGTAGGAAAATTGGACATTGCAATAAGTTTGGAATTGAAGATCTGCTTCATTTATGCAAAACTCAAGCTCATCTCTTACTTCTTCCAGCAATCATAACATCAGTAAAATTATGACATAGTTTCAGCTCCTAAATGATGTAATATACTATGAAACACACAAAGGAAATATAATGTTTGCATTCATTAAACCTACAGTGCCAAAGAAGCTATAGTGTCAAACATGATCCTGTATTCAAGATAACTTCTGTGTAACAAATTATTATTGTTTATTAAACCTGTCATGCAGTGCTATCTCTTCAACTAATGCAGAGATACCAGTATGTCTCCTCTGACCACTCTTTCTGCCAACTTTCTTCTTAAAGATAACAAGAACTTTCAGTTGGCCTTCATGTTCAATTTTTCAGCAAAACTCAGCCAGTTCCAGATACACTACTTTGTTAAATGTCATTCTTTAGTTATCAGACTCAATACCCAGCATGTCACTGACAGCATCAGCTATCATAGTGTAATTTACTAGATCCAGAATTGCACAGTGAATTTGTTTTCATTAGTAGAGAAAAAAAGTCATGATGAACCAGCCAAATCAAATACAGATGGTTGGTCAACCATACAATTAGAAGTCATAAGCATGGCAGACTTTGGTGCTTACCCTTCTGTCCACTCTTTGAATTTCAGAATGGATATTAACTAAGTAGTTGATAAAAGGTGTCTGATCTGGAAAAGCATTATGCTGCTGTATCAATATGTTCCTTCCAGGCTAATTCAATGCAGCTTGGTACAATAATGTAATGTCAGGCATTATGCATTTTGCAACAGAATTAATTCTGAGTACATTCTCTGACTTTACATAGACAGCATACAATCCAAGTATTTGGCAGGTGTCAGTGAATCTTATGAATTATTCATGAATGGTTTAAGTCCATGACCTATTTGTTACTGCTTGATACAACTCTATTTAAGTAGAAATTGTAATTACTGTTCTTTCTTTTTTCTGAGGAAGGCATTAAATGAAATCTTGTGCCTAAAAGTAAGGGCCTGGTTGGTTGTTGTTGTTGTATTGCGTGTAAGCTTTTTATCTAATAAGAAAAAGAAAAATATTTGGATGAGAATTTGTATGTGCTTTCCCTTTCTGTTTGTATTTTGAGCAGCTTTCATGACCAGACTGAGAGAGGTCGTTGACACATGTAACATAAAGATACTAAAAAGGTACATTAAGTTATCTTCTAGTTCCAAAATTTCTCATATGAAACAGTAATTTCAAATGTCATAATTACAGTTCTAAATATCAGTGTTTCTTATTGAAAATCCAACATGCATGTACCATTCCTCTGTGGAAGTATATCTACTTTATTGACAGTAAATCAGTGTTGACATTACCATTGTCCCTAGTGATGCAAAGTTATTAAAAATAATGTCAATAAATCTTTCACTCTCTGTTATACCATAACCAGCGGCCTCAGTTGAGCAAACCTCTCAATTGTGTATACAATGTTCTGTATAGAGATTGCTGTCATGCCTTTGTTAAAGTCAATGACATGTTTCCTGATGAGTTCAAAGAGCGTCTGAGAGAGTCCATACGAATTTTAAACAGATTAGTACTATTACTCAGGTGACTTACAGTAGGGAGAATTTTCTGTGTTCCTCCAGAACCATTTTTTAGAGAGTGCAATATTATGGTAGTAATTTGGCAAAATGTAGGCTTTACTCTCTTCAGAAAGATGAAGACACAGAAGATAGACAAAGTGGATTTGGGAGTTTCCAGAAGAAATAAAATCCCCTAGCCTAACAGATATAACAAAATTGGAACAAAAAAAGTCTCAGTCCTTACACATTTTAAGGTGAGGACACCAAATGAACTGAAATAAAAATTCTATTTTCAATTAAGGTGAGATTTCAGAGAGTATTATGGGAAAAAAAATGAGTACAATTTTCCTTTGTGCTTTTTGGTTGCCTTCTAACTCAAGAATATTAAAAGAACTCTGTAGTGTACTATAAAATATATTCTAATCTCTACATTTAATTATGAAGAGTAGTAAATTGATAAGAATAGTCTACGATTAATAAAAAGAAGAATTAGCATTCAACTGGGAAGCTGCCAACTTTGCAGTCTGAGGACAAAAGTACTTTCAGACATCAGAACTAAGACTTTTGATTGAAAAAAAAGTAATGCACTTTCTGCTTTCAGAAATAACTTAAAACCTTTTTGAAAACAAAGCTGTTAATCTATATTCTCATTTAGATTTATTTGGAAAGCTCCTAAACAAATAATAACATCAGCTTTATGTTCTTTTTGAACTTTAACATAGTGATAGTGAAAAACTTTGTGATGTTTGTCCTCAACATTTTTTAAAATTTAGCTGACAGTTAACCTATGAACGTTGGTATTCATACTGCGATTGATGATATCTGCAATCCTACATCAACGGGGGAATTTTAATCCTTGGCTAGAAATATGTAGAATTGTCAAAAAAGTGTACTGACAGCTGAAATTAAGAAATGGAATCATAAAACTTACTTCTTGGACACCCTTCTCAAGCAAAATCCTGTCCATATTTTCTCACTGTTTTAAGGAATGTACCTCTTTTTCTTATTAAAATATGTGAATTCACCTGTGTAAAACACCTGTATGAAACATCTATTGCAGGTACAATAGGTGAGACTGTCCATGAAGGAAAGTTTTTATCCTTCCCTGTTTCCATATATAAGTTACATTTTGGCTATGCAAAAACTCACTTTCAGTGAGTAAATTTAATCTGTGTTAGTATTTTATTCAGAATAGTGTGGGGTTTTGTAGTTTCTACTTAGAGTATGTTTTCTCAGACTGCGGAGAGTATTTTATGCAGGCAAACTTGATCTCTTTAGGAGGAAAAAAAGCTGGAGGTGCCGTTATCAGATATAAAGAAAATACTCTATAAACTGTGACAGTTCATGAGATTCCAAAATGACTGGTTTTTTGATTGGTATCAAACTCCATGTCACAGTGAAAACAATGGTTCAATAAACCATTGTTAAATCTAGTTTAATCAATATCTGTTTCAATCCATTCCTGTTGTGCCAGATATTTATAACGTAGTAATAACAGGGTTTGATCACTTGTGGAAACATGCAGACATGAATGGCATCGGTAGATAAGCGGTTTTGACTACTAGTTTGAAAAGCCTTTTAGTTTTCAAATCAGTCTACAGCATTGAGAGGAAGAGAGTACGCAAACATAAAAAAAAGTGCCAGAAGCAAAGCAGCTAGTGGC
>JBCJKH010026205.1:0-14017 GCA_039877255.1 Loriculus beryllinus
GTTTTGTGTTACAGGAGTCCTGTAAGAGGTAAGGAACTATCCGGAGCAAGTGGAACGTCTGCCTCCTTCTGAACTGCCAGCAGTATTCCACAAAACTGGAAAACTAGATTAACCAAAACTAGATTAACCAACCATGAATGCTGGGCAAAGAGACAAGAATGCCTCAGCTTTGCTGGCACTGTAGTTACCACAGCAGCTCATTTGAACTCTCTTTAATTCAAATTAAATTGTAAAAAGCATGACACAATTACATGTTAGACAAGGTTCTGGATTGTTCAGAATGTTTATTGACTGCCTCTAAAAAACTCAGCATTAGAGTAAGACCAATTTGGCTATAAATTACCAGTTAAATAAAAGTCTTACGTACATTAAAGTTGTTTCCACTCTCTGGGCTTGTTCTAGCTCCTCCTCAGGATCCTTGAATCCAGTAAATGAATAGTAAGTCTTATCCCATTTGATAGGTCTGTTCACTGTGCTTTCTGTTTCCTTGTGGGGCTGAGGGTTCACATTCAAACTCTCAATATGCTCTGTAGATAAACTGCAGGAGTTGAGAATATCTAATACAGTGCTCAGGAGATCCCTAGTATGCAATGTGAAACTCACTGCTCGAAACCCTATAAAACACAAGTCCCACAAAATCAGTATTATTTAATTAAAATTATTTAAAATGCATTCACATTTTCTGATCTTACAATAACCCAAACAAGATGTGCACAGTTGGAATTTACTATAGTTATTTCAATACTCAGTGCAAAATTCATATGCAGTTTCATCTTTAAAACTGTTACATGTCCAAAAACATAGAGCTGTTGTAACTATCTGAATCACTGGACAAACTGGAAACCTAGTTAGAGATGCAGTATAACCCAAAAAATGATTCTTTTGCTTTAGCAGTGGCAGTTTTGCCCAGCAGCTCTACGTAATTCATGTTATTATTGATAAACACTTTTGATATAATTTACTGTAGAAATGCAGCATTACATCAGCTCTTCCCCGGCGAGGAACAGGACACTACACTTACACACTGGCTTAAAACTAAGTCACATCACTTAACTATTAGGCCTAACTGCCCCATTAGAATGCAAGCAAGAATTAAGACTCAAAAGCAGAACACAGCTGCCAGTCTGACTGTTACTTTAAGTAGACTGGATATAACACTACTATTTTCTTGAAAAACAGTATGATTTTGTTTTCTAGCACTAAGGTCCTTCAAAATTTGCTGAAGTGTTTTGACTAACAGGGTATTAAGGATAAAGCTCATCTGTTAGATAAGGCATATTGGTACAACAGACACAAATACACAGAATAAAATTAATCAAAACCAGTATTCCAAACTTTGCAATATTTTCTGTAGTCTCAAAGCTAAGAGACTATGGTAAATTGAAACTTTAGATATTTATACAACCTCTGCTTAAAAAATAAGCTCTACTGATCCTACAAGCACCTTGACATTATGTACTACACATCATATGCAATTAAAACAAGGACCCAACTGTTAAACGTGACAATGGTATTAAAAGGCACAAAAATTATCATTTATATCAACCTATGTTTTTACATTCTCATGCTGCAACATGAGATCAACTTTGTAATTTTGCATTCTGTCAATGCCTCTTAAAGCTTAAGATGTTTAACTACTTGGGATAGTCCTGCCTGTAAGACATTTGTATGGTTTGACAGGATTTTAGTCAGTTGAAAAGTGAAAAGACTGCACAAGAATAGTAATTGTCTGAAAGAATTCAAATACGGGAAGATACATTCTACACAATATAAAAGCACCTGAAGCACCGAAGGATTCTTGAACATTAGAAGAGTTTGGTTCTCTTTCTCTTACGTAAAAAGTAAGTGGGGTTGGCTTAAAGGAGCGAAATCCTGGTTTCTGTAGATTCTCCAAGTAACCATTTAATCTCTTCAGAGAGTTTTCATTTACTTCCTTTTTAAAAAAAAGAGCCAAGAAAAAACAAATTACATATTAAGAATTTGGCCATTTTTCATCTAAATATTTTTAATCTTATATGCAGAATTTTTACAAACTGACAGCTGCTTTTAACTAGTAGTGATATTGTTCATTTTCTCAGCATGAGTAATTATCTTGCATGAATAAATTGTATGATGCATATATTTGCATTCTTGCACATTCCAGAATACCACTTCTAAGGCTTTCAAGCTTAAAGAAATACACTGATTCAAGTATAATGCATGGTATTTGAAGTTATAAAGCAAGTAATATGTATTAGAGATTAATAAGGGAAGATTCAATACTTTCTTTATCACAACTAAGCAGAAAATATGACTAAAAAATAATGGATATTGAAGGGAGCTATTCTTGTTAAAATAAAGTGCATCTTTTTGTTCGCTGGTAACAACCATAATCCATTCTAATACTACTTTTGTTTCTCTGACAGCAGAAAAACTAGAAAATCTCCATCCTTGACACATGACATATTTACAAAGAAAGCATACTGAGAGATTTTTACCCTCTCTTTGGGATGCTGGCCAAAGAAATCTGGATGCACAGCAAAATAAAAAGGTCTGAGAGCATTGATGGCATCAGCTCCTGACAAACTTCTTGACTGAACGCCCTGTAGCAATATCTTCTCCAGACACAACCTAATAAAGTAATAAAATGGTTATGTATGATGCAACCAATCAAGCGACAAACTGACATAAATTATGTCAGAATGTGACAGAATGGAGCAAACATTCACAGCTGCATGTATAATAATTTAAAACAGGTATCAGAAGTCAGAGTTCTGGATTTTTCCCCTTGGGACTAATAAAACTGTTTATAGAGCAAACCCAACAGGTTTGAGGGATGGTGGATGCTAATGGCTGATTAAAGACAAGTAAATAAGTACAGTAACTTTTCCCTCTACTTTCTCAAAGCAGGCTCAAGTTAAAATTCCTCAGTCAAGTAGTTCAAATGATGAAGACTGGATTTAGTGGTATTTTTTTGTAGCTACTGCTGAAGCTGTTCCTAAAAGCCAACCCTTACTTACTTTTGAACATTCAAATTAAAAAGCCAAACCCAGTATTTTTCAAGCAGTGCCACAAGAATAACACGTTTTACCCAGGAATAATAATCACAATTCAATCAAAATGAGTTCTGCATTAGACTGAGGTCTACATACTTGAGTCCATTTGAAAAAAGTCTGCTTTCCTAAACATACTCATTTATAGAAGACGTCAAATAAAAAAAGACAGTGCTCTTTTTGCCCTTTGATCTTCACTGAAATAGAAAAAACCAAGAAACTTCAGGTGAAACAATATTCTTTTCCTACCACTAAGACCAGAAGGAAAAGTTAAGCTGAAGAAGCTACAGAAGTTCAGAAGTAAAAAAGACTGAATACCTCCAATGATGCATAAATTAAACAAGAGTTCTGCAATGAATATGCTTGTGTAACAGAAAATTGAAATGGAGGGAAAACCAAGTTCTGAATCAAAGCAATACAACGCTGTTTCACTCCTTGCAGTATCATTCAAACTGCAAGTCCCAAACAATATATATGGCAGATTGGAGGTAAAGCTGCTTCCAATTTATATAAAGCTAGTAACTTAATTAATAATAGTAAACAAGGTTGTTCAACAAAGAGTTATTTGTTCAGCATTCTAGACCTAATAATCATTGTGGACACACAAACATGTGAGACAGCTTCTTGACTGCTTTCACTAATTCAAAAAACCCAAACAACTATTCCAGAAAGTTTGTACTGGGACAATAAGCAGTATTTTTCATGTTGGCAAATGGTAGAGCAAATGACAACAGTTGAGTTGTCAAGCAGATGCAGTGACCCTTACTTTATCTTTTTTCTGTCAACCTTTCCAGCTCTTCAATTGAAAAACATGAAAGCAGTTAAAGCTAATGTTTTCTGCCTAAGAGGTGGGCAAATATTGAATCAGTAGGTCTTAAAAGTCAGCTTGCTGAAAACAGATGTTTTCATACAAAAGTGTGATGGAAAACCTGTAATGTAAGACGACAGATGGAATTTCAAACCATTACGACTAAAACTGATTTTCATGCATGTGAATTAAACGGAAGATTAAAAAAAAGACTGTACTACTGGCAAGCATTTCTACCTTCTTGCTGGCTGCATCTCAAAGACTAAGACTAATCATCACTATAGCCCTTGGTCCTACTTCAAATAGCAGGAGATGATTAGTACCACAGTAATATCAGGTTTTTATGGAGAGCAAAAGCTCTTGGTGGCAAGAGCATGCCGGAGTTGCTCAGTGACACAGGAAAAGACCCGCTAATCTGACCTGGCAAGAATGGAAGCACAGCACACTTCGGTCATAGGCTTTACCATTTTGCATCCAGAAACACCAAAATAAGTTGGCTTGCTGAGAAAGAAATAGCAGAAATTTTGGTGTTTTGTTTTGGGTTTTTTTTTTCTTTTTATTTTGTGTGTGTGTGTGTGTACACGAAGTGGTAAAAAGGAAAAAATTAATCTTTCCAAAAAGGGGGAAAAAGTAAACCAACCTGGTATCTCTCTGATGCCATGCCCATGCAAGAAACCCCCATTTACCTAGACTGAGCTGCTAGGAAGAAGTAAGGAGCTCAGTTCTCCCTTCACTTATTTGTACAATATTTCCCACACCCACTCTCAAGCTATGTTGCATGCCATTGCCAGTGATCAGGAAAAATGTTCCAGCATACCTGGAAACTATTAATCATACTTCCAAATTTATTAATCATAAACTTCCATCTGGTATTCTACAAGGAAAATGGCCAAGTATGGTTAGCTTTAGCTGCCATGTTTTGTATCTAAACAACACTGTCATGCTAGCAGGAAGGCTCAGGATTCCAGCCAGAAGTCTATTTTGAACTTGCTTAAAAGAGAAACGCTCAAAGGCCAAAATTAGTCTGCACGACAGAAGGAAGAATCCATTCACTGAAGGTGAAAGACAGAACTCAGAGACATCCTTCAAGTGACAAAACAAGGGAATTAAAAGAAGCTTAGAGAAAGAAAATGCAAGAAAGATGCTTATGGCTTCACTCACAAGGAACAAGGATTTTTCCAAGAGCTTCATTTAGATCTGAAGAGCAGAGAAAGTACTTGTATTAAAATAAAGGTCATAACAAATTTGAGGATAGCTGTCTCACTTCACAAACGATAAGAAACACAACCTCCACTAGAACACACCACACAATCATACTCCAGGACTGATTTAATTTATTGATTAAATAATTCCCTTCAGATTTCTTTCTACTTTTTTTTCACATGTCTCTGAACATTTCAGCTTATAGCTTTGGCACTGAAAAACTTGTTAGATTAAGATCATTATTACAGATATATTCATTCACTTTTAAACACTGAGCTTTAATAACTCAGTAACGCAGTAATATATTGGGTATCATAGTCATATTTAGACTACCATTTTCTCATAATTGAGCTATTTTAAACCCTTGCTTTTTGAGAGCCTTCCTAATGTCTTACTCAAGGACAGGCATATGGCTTCTGGGGATTTTCAACTTTGTTGAAAGCTTCAAGCTGTAAAGATGAGAAAGCCAAAGAAATAAGCCAAACTGAACAAAAGTACCAAACCAGTTTTACATACACGCAAGTTGTAAGCAAACACTTAAACATATGGTAAAGGTAAACTAGGTCAGCAACATCCCATACCTTCTCCTCACGGCTCTGAAGCAGCAAAACATTGCAGCAACTCAACGGCCAAGCCAACTTTCAGCCATCCACTACCGCACTTGGGAAAAAAAACAAAAGAAAAAAGCCCAGCTGTATAGTAATGGACATGAGTATTTCCCCGTTATTTATCAGTGCATTCTCTAAATTCTAGGTGGTAACTTAAAAGTCACAATGCAAATATTTTGCCTTGAAGTATAGAAACAAAAAAAAAGAGCTTTCTTTAATCACTAACACATACCAGCCTGTGGAATTCAATGTACCTTTTTCCTGTGCTAAGTTCAAAATTTTCAAACAAATTATAATACTTTAAAATTTATATAGCACATTTATATGATTTTATGGGGGCACAATAGAAAACCAACAGGAAATGCACTATCATGCAGCAATGCCTGGAAATCTTCATTAGAAGTTTGCTGGCTTCCATAAATATGAATTAGCAATTTTTACCAGCAACTTCTGTAAATTCAACTGTAATTGAGAGCTTTCCAATAGGAGATGAACCACTTTGTGTTATCAGTGTCAACACACACCGAGTTATTAGGGATTATGAAGGCAGCTCCCTATTGCCAATGTTTTCTCATGTATCTTTGTGCACTTATAATGTGTTCCCACTAACTGTGCCATTTTAAAGCACCTGGGATGAGTAGTTATCAAGAGAAATACCCTCCCTCTTCCAATTCTACGTGGTAGTTCCTATGACTATTTTACAAAGCACTTAAAGTTTTGGACGTGCACCTTACAAACACATATATACTTAAATAATAGCATAAATTGTTTACCAAATATTTTACTAGAGGTGAGTAGGGTGAGAAAAAGATATGCTGAGTTAAAACATCCCCAAAATACTTTATAGTTGTTGTCTTCTGATTTTCAGCTAGGTAGGCGGACAGTGACAATTTCATATTTAGTGTCCTTAACAACAATCCTAATCATAAACTAACTTTAATACATTAAGAAGCTCTCTGGTAATAAAACACATCTATAATTTTAGCTTCAGGGATTTGCACAGAAGATGGAAAAAACCCAGCAATCTCAGTAACTTGTGATGACGCTTTGTATAACCACACAAAGGTATCGTTTTTTGTTTTAAATGTTCTATTAGGCGCTCAGAAATTGTTACATCCCTTAGTTAACAAATAGACCCTCCTAGTTTTGAGCCGGCTTCAGGTGCGCCCCACTTCATACGAAGCAAAACACGTATTATGCTGCACTCATTTTGCAAAAGCCTTTGAAAACAGGACATTGCAAGTTACTACAACCGAGATTACCTAGTTCAGGTGTTTGCCTAAACCTGACCCTTAAAGGCAGCATGAAGAAAACAGTAGGAAATTAATACCAGAAAGATAACAGCGTTCAGAAAACAAGCTCGGGTGAAACGGATTCACCCGCCGCTTGAAGGAAAGCGAGCTGAAGAGACCCAACACCCCCCCCCCAGTTTTAACTATTTAAACAGCGCTGCAGGAGAAGGTTTTCTACAGCCGCTTAACGGCACGCCAGCCAGCGACGTCTGCCGCGGCTCCCCCCCCACCCCCCGCTATATTAAAGGGCACGGAAGGAGCAGCCTCACCCGCTCTCCGCAGCTCTCGGTCTGGGCCCGACGCCAAGCACCTCGGGCCGTGCGCCGCGCCCCGGCAGGTGCCTCGGGACCCGGATACCTGACAGCGACGCGCGGCCGCGGCGAGGGCCCGACACCGGAGCGGCCGCACCGGGCCCTGGCCCGACCACCTGCAGGGCTCGCTAAGGCAGCCGGCCGGCAGCGCGTGCCGCCGCGCACGTACCGCTACGCGCTCGGCAGCGGGAGGGCTCGGGCGGGGCGGCAGCGGGCGCAGGCCCCCAGCACCCACCCCGCCGGAAGGGCTGAGGGGAAGCGACAGAGCCCGGCCTGGTTTTAGCGCAGCCCCTGCGCCCCTCTCCACCCACCGCGGCTCGGCCTCGCATCGTCCTCCGGCCACCGAGGTTGGCGACGGACGAGACGGCCCCCCGAGAGAAAGAGCAGCGTGCGGCGCTGCCGCCCCGCTCGGCGGAGCCCAACGACCCCGTCCCCTCTCACCGCCACGGCCGGACAGCACCCGCCGCCGCTCGACCCCCATCGCCCGGCGGTGGGCGGGGCCTGCCCGGGGCGGGAGCAGCGACCGCCGCCAGGGGGCTGCTCCCCGCCGCTGTCCGCCCCGCCCCCTGCGCAGGCGCAGTCTGAGGGTGGCTGCGCTGTGCTTGTCCCGCCGGGGGCCGTGGGTGTTTGTGGTAGCGGAGTGTGTCCACAGGGGTTATGGAGGGAACCCCAGGCGCAGTAAATCGCCCCTCTCCTTTTGCGCGGGTTCTCCGGATACTTAAGTGCGCTTTGCATTGTGTTTGTTCTGCAGAAGGAAAACCAGAGGGGCCAGGAACCAACCGTGAGCGCCCCGAGGGGAAAAGCAAGAGGGATCCCTCTGTGATTAGTAATGCTCGATGCACAATCTGGTTTTATCCAAGGTAGCTGGTATCAAGAAGCAGCTAATGGAGACGTGCAGCCTCAGAGTAAAAACGTCTACTGATCGGTGAGTTTCAGAACAAAGGGAGTTTTAACTCCAAGGGATTGGAGTTACCTGCATACAACCCATTGCACTTCCATGCAGAAGAGGTTAAAAAGCAAACTGAGGCGGCTTAGGAACTATCTGTAGTTCAGTGAAACTTTAAATCAAGTTGACACTTTCACAACTCGTGGGGTATTTGTGTGATTTCCATGATGTAGAGCATGGGTTTTGCTTTGATAGAAGCCATCAGTTATGCAAGTACAACTGGTTGCGTAATTATAAAGATGGGAAAATAAGTTTAATTGATTCAACAGAACGTATGATGGTCGTTTCACCTGGGACTTAACTCTGTGAGGAATAAAGTAAATCGTGAGGGCTCGGCAGTAGACGCCACCACCAAACAGAGCCAGAGCAGCACTCCTGGCCCCCAGTTCAATGTGTTTTGAATACCTCATGTCCCCTAACAGAAGAATTTTAAGCATCACAAGTTGCTGCAAGTGGGCAACAGCCATTTCCTCTTTGCTTCTTTGGTTCTGTTCTGCACTGTGATCTGCAGATAGGCAGTTTCTCCAGTCCCATCACACGCAATAGCACAGGGACTCTGAGGCTAACAATGTCAGTGCTAATTTTTGGTGCTACTCATCATACTAGTAATTTTAGAAAATGGTTTTGCAGAAGGGGTTAAGGCTGAAAAATGCAGACCTGGGATTTGCAAAAATAAAAACCCTGTGAAGATGCATCTGAAGACTGAGAAGGGACAAAAATGCAAACTACTAGTTGTTCTTAATGTGCCTGCACTTCACCGAGCTGAGGAGTATGGCATTAAGATTTTGTTAATTAAAAGTTTGATTACTACACCAGGGACATATAAGTTTACTATTCTCCTCCTGTGAGACTCTCACTGACATCCATTAGAATTCTCCCATGAATGGAGCCCAGCCCCACAGGCCTTGCTGTCACCTTGGCCCGGGTCTGTAGTTCAAACTGGAAGCTGGCCATGTCCACAGCTGGGAATTTCTGCCCAATTCATTCATGAGCATTTGCCAAATTATGTGCTATGGTGTGGTGAAAAACTGCATAGTCTGACTGATTTCACACGTTCTTAACCTCCTCAAGCAGCGTACCATAGTCTAGATTCCTGGAGGAGTTACAAGATAGTAAATTTTCCATGTCTGCTTCGCCATTTGCCTGTCCTCCTGCATACCCAAGCATATTAATTATAGGGATCTGAATGGAATTAAATAATTGAGTGACAAGACTCACAGATATTGTGGATACTTCATAGAAAGAATAAAAAAATTTATTAACATCTTAACAACAACTGAAATATGACCCCCGCAACTGCTCTTTATAAAACACTGTGAAACTATCAACCTGCTATTTCCAGCTTCTTACCTCTGTCCCTGATGAGGGTTAAGAAACGCTCAAAACTATCAATGCTTTGAAATAAAACTGTGGTAAGTCTTCCAAACAAAATTATTCTGTTTTAGTTACAAGAACCTGTCCATTCCTAACAGAAATTAATCTTTCCAAGAGCATACCTTGTAATCAGTGAAAACTGAAGAAAGATTTTCACAAAGGGAACTTTCATGCATCTAACAACATACTGAAGGAGCAGAGTGTTGTCTAGACCTAAGCTACTGAGAGCAGGAAAGTTTTCTGCACATTCTTCTCTCTCTCTACAGACACATAAACATTTTACCTCCTATATGAAAAACTAAACATATATCTTCTGAATGGCAGGGTCTGCAAAATTGCATTGTCTCTGTTGTACTTTATTTTTCAGAACATATTTTTTCATCTTTCCAGGCTTATTTCCATTCCACAATGGAGTTTTGTCCTATTTATCACATGGAATTTATGTCACCAAAACGGTACAGAGAAAGTTGCTTTCTGGCATTTTGATATACATCAACACGAGGAGATTTGTACGGTATTTCATATGGACTCAGCACAAAAATGCAAAATATGGGACCTAACAGTACAATTGTTTAAATTGCCTGCTGTTTTATCATGGTGATAGGAGAATCACTATGTTAACAGAAACAACAGCAACATTGTAGGGAGCTTGCTTTCAACACAAGGTTGAGACTGCATCCTATCAGCTGAAGATGATATTTGGGAGATGGAGCCAAAACATTGCACAAATTTTGGCAAGTCCAAGTTAAGCTAGAAGGTCAATTATTAACCTCTGTCTGAAAAATAAAGCAATATTTGTTGGGTTTGGCTTTTTTTTTTTTTCTGTGGATGATCTAAGTGAAAATTCAAGGTGGCTTATAATGGAGAAAATAAAGCTGTCTCTAGAACATCCCAAACTTTGGAGCCATACAGATGACTAAGAGATTTTTGCTTTTCTGAATTTCTCAAGCACAGTGTTAGCCACATCTGGTACTGCTTACAGAAGTGTGGGATTTAGCTGAAGTTTAGAAAGCCTCTGTCTAATTCCAAGGGAGATAAAGCTACAAAGGATTTTAAAGAAAGTAATTAGCAAAAATTACTTAATTGCTCACTTCCTGTTTTAGTTTGTTAAAATCTCCCAAAATTGTGCTTGCCACTAATACTGGATTTGCTGGAGGAACACTGGCTTAGATTCCTCCTCTGAAACCTCATCACTTCTTATCCAGTATTTCAGCTACTGGGAAACAAAAGCAGCAAAATGCTGCTGAATTTGACCAGGTGGATAGCCTTGCAAATGGCAGAGCCATCCTGGTGAATACCATGTGGTGGAACCCAACGCCTGCCTGAACTAGTGCCAACTGTTCTTCAAGAGAAATGTTGAGGTAAGGGGCTTTTAGTAGATAAATGCCATCCA
The DNA here is from genome assembly GCA_039877255.1 of Loriculus beryllinus. Lineage (NCBI taxonomy): Eukaryota > Metazoa > Chordata > Aves > Psittaciformes > Psittacidae > Loriculus > Loriculus beryllinus. Next base: position 10,968 of record JBCJKH010026205.1, read on the forward strand.
ATTGTCAGTATTGAATCTTCCAGTTTTTTAGAAGGAAAGCAGGTGAGATCCTTACAGAAGAATGATAGCCTGTGAAAACACAAGAGCATTTTGCTGTGCAGGTGGCACAGCAGGAAGGCAGTCATCATATTCGATCGTCTCTCTTCCAGTAGTGACTTCCAGACAGGATGAGCAGTGTTATCAAAAAGTGTCTGGACCTCACCATGAAGCCAGCTGGTGATCAGATTTATCAGATTAATGGCATGAACCTCAAGACTAGAGTGGCAACCCCCCCAAACAAAAAAACCCCAAAACACTTAACAAACCCATCCATGAAAATCCTCCACAAACATCCCAGTGCTAAGATCATAATGGCTTTCATAATTCAGAGGCGCAAAGGACACTTGCAATAAATAATGCTGCTGGAACTGAGAAGAGACTCAGGCTGTCCCAAAAAAGCAAAAGATTTTTCCCAGACTGTGAGCTTATGCCACCATCTTGATCTCTCTTATGATGGAACAGTTGTAAAAACCCCAAGAACTTCTATACCCATGAGAGCAAAAATTTTTTAGCACAAAAAGCTCCAAAGAAGATGGAGAGCAGGACCAAAAGAGCTGTGTTATTGGCATGCTTGTGAAGGTTGGTACAGGCGATCTAAATTAACACTACAGAAGTGGGGAGCTCAGACAAGTATGAACTTTGACTGAGGTTGATTTGCCACAAAAGTTTTCTGATACGGAACATTTCCTTCTTTTTACACAGGCTGTAGATCAGTAGCTGAAGTGCGACTTAAGCAATTAATGCTCCAAATCTCATTCAGGATTTGTAGGTGGGGAAAAAAAACCAAACCCTTAGAGCCAACCTTGATTGAAGCCTCCATCTCATCATGCAGTTGTCAGAAACTAAACAAGTAGGCAAAAGCACCGCAAAAGCACTTCCCTCTAAGAGAACAATCAAAAGAGAAAGCAAGTTTTCGTTTTCAGTGGGAGAATGCATATATACAAATGGGAAGCCATATACAAGTTATTATCAAAACACAACTAAGCCTTCAGGTGTGAGCAACTTACGTAGACTCTCAGTTCTGTGAAAGAAGTATCCTTAAGTCAGGCACGTCTCAAGTGATTTTGAACTTACTTTATTCTCCAGTGCTTTTTACTGGGTTTTTGGAGCAAGGAAAATAACCTCTAAGGGAGATAGATACGGGACAATATACTGTGAAGAAGGCAAAAGAAACTCATACTGCTTTTACAGAACATGAAGCAACGTGAAAAACGTCTCAATCAAGAACAGTAGATACGCTCGATCAATGCACTTACATACGCTATCCCCTGATGGGAGAAATGGATTCTCTGTAAAAGGATAGAGTGTAGGTTTTGAGGCTGCAGTTTCCTCATTATCTAATCATGCCATTACAAAACATCTATGTAAGTCAGTGTGACAATCTATATAGTCAGGAAAAAAAAAATACTGTTTCTGTGCTACTATCTGCATTATCATCAATGTAAGTATTTAAAGCATGACTTGGTTTCAAGCCTTGCTGTGAATCAGTAAGGCACAGTCTGAACACAGGGCAAACTGCCTTTATTAATTTGTATTATTTTCAACAATGATTGATTTAACCATTAAAACCCAAAAGTCTTGACTATTTAATAACTACTGAAACAGCCAGACCTTCCCAGCCCATTTCATATTCTCCTGAAGCCACTTTAGAGCAGATGTAAGCTCCAAGCTGTAAACTTCTTCCATATTAACATTCATTGTCATATGCTTAAGAAAAAGCTTTGGATCAGATATACGAGCAGCCTGGATCAGTCTCTCCACTGCTGCCTGGTAGTCACTGCTACTCTGAACTGTCTGATGTGCACATCTGTAAGTGAATTTTCACAAACAACAAGAGTTAGGTACCACACAGGCCTTGTGTCACTTGCCTGATGCTTTATACTGGCAACAAGTTCACAAAACCATTAAAATAATGTCTAAGGTTCACTTCACTTAGAACAGACTATGTCCATTTATAGGCAAATTTCAGCTGATTATTCTAAATAATTAAGAAGTTAGGAAAAGTATTTTAAACATATTCTACAATAATGAAAAGTAATGAGATTTAATGCTAGTGCAAAGTAAGCCTACAATAGTCACAGCACATTTCATGAAGAAATGTTTGACTCTGAGCTGGAAAATTCAGTAAAGGAATGTGAACCATTTTATAAACTGGATATAGCAAGAATTCATGCACATGCTTGAATCCAAAAGGATTACTTATTTTTGATGTGTAATCACGTTTGGAGTAAGGATGTACCCAAGTCACATGCCTACATTTTTGCAAAAGCAAACAAGCAGAGGTACAACAGCATTCACATGAAATGAAGGTAAAAAAATTCTTGTTTCTCAAAAGAACAAAATAAAAAGAGATGTATTCTCTGGGAAGGAAGACAGGGTTCTCAAGTTTGAGATGCCCCTGTTCATATTTCTTAACAAATGTAGCTTTTTTATACAGTATCACATTTTAATGATGAGCCAGTCAATCTCAGAGAAAAAGGGCTCTTGAAAAAACAAAGTCTGGGTATAATCTAGTGACATTGGTTGGTGGTTTATGAAAGCAACAAAACATATTTTTATCTGAAGGTATGAAGTCTCACAGAAAGGGGGAAAAACTAAAAAAATCAAGATATCCACTATAAAGAGAATCAAGTAAAATGGCTTCACCCACTTTTCAAAAACCAGCCAAGAAATGTCAAGAGTTGCTATTTGAAAGGAGTAATATTTTGACAGTGCCTTCTGCTGCACTGCTTAACCACAACACAAGGATCTATATACCAAGATATCAAACTATCCTGGCTTTGAAAATACAGTACGCTCTTAGTGGGATAGACATACTCGGAACACAGGCCAGTATCACTTTGGAACAACTACTTTTCTGCTACACATATGTAAAAACTAATAACAAAATAACAACACCTCCCCATCCTGTTTACTGTTCTATAACCAGTTTAGAAACAAGGATTAAAACCGAATTTAAACTCAAACATTTCCTTTCCTCTTCTTTTCTTCTTTTCTTCTTTTCTTCTCTT